>BMAO01021938.1:0-44638 GCA_019973975.1 Trichonephila clavata
ATCTTCTACGTGATGAATTTGATGTTGTAGCGACATCATCGCTTCTCCTTGAAGTCACAAACAGCAAAGGACAGGATTAAAATCCCCTACGATTTATCCGAGGTGGGATTTCTTATCGTCCTAGTCCTCTAACGCGCGCAAAGAGTGTTTTCCAAACCCGAATGAGGGCATCTCAAACCCAGGTCTTGAACGAGAACTGAACCGAAAAAAGGGGAAAAAAACCGTTATTTTGGTTGGAACGAAAGCCGGAACTGAACGTAAAAAATCATCGGTGTATTTCGGTTCGATATATCTTCAGTCATTTTGTAACTGTAATCATTTTATCAATATTTTCTAAGTTAAAATCAACTACATAACTATCATCAATACATGTGCATTTCTTCACGATTTCCTCTTTTGATGTTCGTCAGTACTTTTCTGTTTCAGTTTCGCATGAGACTACTTCAGTTGAATGAACTAGAAGTATAGAGGATTTCTCAAGAGAAATATCAGTCTGAGTTATATTGTCACAAAGATTCTTGGAGCAGAAAAGGTAGCAATACAACGGTTAAATAGAGCAATGAGAATTTATTGAAGGCAAGAAGGCAGCATGATCTACTTGATCGTACACCAGACGAACTGAGCCTCAGCTTATATATGATACATGGGTGACATGTAGAATATTCTAGAAGCATTTGAATTAACATAAATTTGCATACGCTGCAACTCTCTGGAAAATTCCAGAGTCGATTTAAACCAAATTAAAAAACTGGCGAGCAGCAGTCGGTAGTTTTTGAACCCGAGACCAACAGTTCCACTGGCAGCGGCTGTGCCTCTAGATCACTCTTTCGTTGAAATGTTTACGAAATATGGCAATATTTTTCGCATCTCAGCTTGCAATCAACCACGGATATCTGTGCAAATGTTTAGATAAACAAACCAAATCAGGAATCTAGTTGACAATTCATAATGGATAACAATGCCAATGCTCACCGTTATCTACTCCCTGGAACATTTAGGCTTACTAATAACGCTCGATAGTAAATTAATTTAAAGGTTTGTGAACGATTGATTATTTTACTTTTAAAGGTTAAATAACGGTTCCTTACGAAGTCCTAAACAAAAGCAGTTATATAAACTCACACAGAGAATGTTTACATATTCCTTATGCTTGAATAAAAAAAAAAAACATATTAACAACAATTAATTTGTCATTTAGAAATTCTATCATAACTTAATTTCAATTTTAAATATTCTCCATTCCTAATTTTAACTGAGTCACAAATCATATTATTGTCATAATTAAGCGAATCATTTTTTAAAGAGAACTGATAAAAATATTTAGATGTGAGCTTCTTTTTCTTTAAGAACATATGCCTTTCCAAAAATAATGAGAAAATTCAAATTAACACCAACACTTGCTAAGGGCATCTGAAATTTACATGGAAAATTTATTCATTAGGTATTTTTTTAACCATAATTAAAGTTTCAAATATTTCTTGAGATGTACAATGACTTAAAATATCATGAGATAATGGGTGAAATAAGTATCTCAATTTTTCAACTCGTCCAAAATTTATTGAGTTTATTCAAACTCTCTTTGCCTTAAAAAAGAAACAAATTAATGGCTATGGATAATCGATTCACAGAACAAACATACTCGAACAGCTGATTGCATTCCCCAAAGGAATTCAGAATGACCTCGATAATGGATTCTCCAAAGATTTAAAACGGTACAGTATCTTGATACCTCTTTTAACGCTTCCCATTATGTAATTATGATATTTAACATTTATTTTTATCGATTGTGATAAAGTTTTTACGAAGTTATAATTTTTATGTTTAAACTGTCTTTAAGGAACGTTCTAGATTAGTGTTTCCAGATAGAATTCTTACCTTTCATTTTTGTACCTTTTTCTTAGTTTGGATCATAAGTATGCTGTAAATTACGATTGTAAAATAAAATATTATAATAAAGGGCTTGAAATGAAAAGAGTAACAAACTGTATTCCTAAATCTAAAACAATTTAATTCTAATTTTAATGTTTTGTCACACAACTATCCATTTAACTGAAGTTACTCTAAATTTTACAGTCTTCATCTGTTTGTAGTTTTAAAGTGTTTATTCATCCAATAATGGAAAGCAATAATATAGAGTGGACTATTGGATCAATAGTATATAAGTTTATGAAATAAACTTATTTAATTTTATTAAATCATTCTTGTTTAATTTATTTTTATTGTTTTTATTGATGCGCTCCTTGGATTTGGACGAACAGAGTTACGTTTTTAGTCCGAGAGAAGGCGCACACTCAATAATAACTTTAATGGCCACGCAGGGTGACTGTGTGAGTCATCCCAATCCTTTTTTATAAATGTTTTTATTGCACACCATAAAAATCGTAATTCCAGTGAATAATTCAACTAAGAGAAAGTATATTTATCTACTTTTAATAACTTTTTAACTTTCTTTGATAATTTGAGAAGAAAAAAAACAAATCAAACTGAACTAAATTGTTTCAAATGCGCCTGATTTTAATAATGGACACAAATCACAAACAATATTAATAACATTGCAGGGATGCTCTTAGCAGGCAAAATTGCCATATTTGTTCCAGTTATTGTTGTTGTATAGTGCTTTGATGATCCACACATAACGTGGTGAACTTTTTCTTGCTTGTGTCTTTTTGAAAGGGCGCAGTGGTTTTGTGTACACTTGTGGCGTCGTGTCTTTTTTGATGGAGTTTCTTAGGTAGTATTTGGAAACTTTCTTTTCACCTCAAACGTTTCATGCTCATCATTTTTCTCAAACATGCTTTCGCTATCGTGATTAATACCCATTATTTCATCAGATTCTTCCCTGATTGATCAATTTCACCATCATCCAACAGAGATAGTACAGATGCAATTTTTTTTTTATATTCTGTTCCTTTACATTGATAAAAAAATAAGTAGTAGTAAAGACAGTAATCAAAGACACTAAGTTGTTCTGATGGGAAAATGTATCCTATTAATAAAAAATATGTTTCAACAAAAAGGGTCTCACGGGGGGAACTCAGTCACCCCAAGTACTTTAAGACTGTAAGAAAAAGTTTGCTACTCCCAAAAATGATGAAGGTATGTGAGAAATACATTTTAGTTCACATAAAGACTGTCATATAGGAGAGTACTGACAAGGTCATTCAAAAGAAATGCACAGTTTTTACAGCAGTGCTTCTCAAACTTTCAATATTCGCGACCCAATATTCAATCATAATTTTCATCGCGCCCCCTCCCCCATACAATAACAGTGTTTTGAATTTAACAATACTATTCTTTGACGCTAAAGCTACAATAAGACTTTAACCTCTTAAGTGACACCTGCGTATATAAACGTCTCGCTCAACCAAAACATTATTTTCTCCACGCATATATACGACTTTGTGAAGTACGATCTTGTCTGTGCAATGCTATCCCTAAAATTATTCCGAAGGCTTTGAAATGCAACAAAAGGATCTTGACAGTGTTTGCGAAGGAATTACTAAGTTTTCACAGAGGATTTTCTCCCTCCCCCTCTCCAAAAAAAACATCACATTTACGTGTCTACGTGGAAAATGGTGGCATTGAGGAACGAATCGCGCAACTTTTAATCGGCAGTTAAAAGGGATAATTATAAACTGTACAAATTATTAAGATAAGTGTTAATACAAACCACTGGTATTTATCAAACTTATTTTTAACTTAGTATTGTTAAACTAATTATAAAATACTTCGTAAGTGATTATATATAGATTTATAAGTGTATTATATCAGAGTAAATGTGTATTTTATTTATTATGTCAAAATGTATTTTGTTTATTTCCTTTCAGCAAATTAATATATATTTTTAGATAATCTTTTGTTTTTGACTTTTCAATGTGCCCGCACCCCCCTCATAGAGTTATCACCCCCCCCCATGGAGGCGCGCCCCACAGTTTGAGAAACGCTGTTTTACAGTGTTAAAAATTTCGTAAACCTGTGGTGACTGTGTGCCTGTTTCTTTAAAATTACTCTAAATTTTAGTCTTCAACTACTTGTAATTTTAAAGTGTTTATCAATACAATAATGGAAATCAAAACGGATTAATAATACAGAAGTTTTAGAATTATAGTGATTAAATTTTAATAAATTGCTGTTGTTTAATTAATAGCCATTGTTTTCATTGAGGCATTCCGTGGATTCTGACGAAAAGAATCACGCGCGTTTTATATTTGAATAGCTATGTACATATTGCAATATGATATTGTATTTCAAATTGAGATAAGCATTCTTTAATTGCTATAAGCTTCATTTGATCGACTGGTAAAGGGTTTCTAATCCGAGATATTTAAGCATACGTGCTTTAAAACAAAAACAAAAAAAGATCATTCTAACAGGTTTGTGGATAAAGGTAATAAGTCTGTTCAGAGACACTATATTTTAGCTTTTCTTATCCAAGAAGTAAAATAAAAGCGAATTCCCATGCTTTCCTTTACCTTCGTATGACATATACCTAAGAATTAAGAATTAAACAAAATAAAATAATTATTTTTTGCCCAAAATAATTGATTGTTTTCCAGTAGAATAAGAAATAAATATTCCTTAATCACCCAGACTGAAATTTTCGTTCACCTCATATGAACAAAGAGCAACATGAAGTTATTTTCAATGTTCTTTTTCAGGAAATTTAGCTTTTTTCTAAAACTCTAATTGTTATACATACTGAGAAATACGTTTGAAGTAACAACAAATTGACTTTTTTTGTGTGTGTGTTTTGCAGGTTTTCATTCGCAATGTTCTCAGTGAAAATGTTGCTTCGAAAAAGTAAATAATTCTGCTTTTGTATAAACACAAACATTTGTTTTGTTAAGACAGTGATAATGGTTGCGAATTGGTTGTTGGCGTTGTTTTCACATACAATCCTTCGAAGTTCAGCTGGAGTGCTGATTAGGCATCATTTGAATATGGAGATATTTTTTGGGTTTTATGTTGAGATAACGATTCCATTCTGGCAACCCTGATACTTTCAAATGGGATTTTATTCCATGATAGTAATGTGTTCTTAATATTTGAATGTTATTCGTTATTTAAAATTTGAAGATGTTTTAAAAAGACAGACGATTTTCAGATTAACCGTTTGTACATAAAATTGTTCTTTTTAAGAAATAATTTATTGTTTTTAGGTTCACAAGTTTACAAATTTTCGATAGATTTTTTCAACTTAGTTTCTCGTTTTCATGTTTGTTCCATCGATTTACCTTGAACAGTATGTCTGAGAAGTATGATTCAAGCTTCTTTATGATTTAAAAATAATGGAAAAATGTGCGTTATACAGAGGTGTATGGATTTGATTTTGCAGTAAATATGAAATGTACTGTCTGCAAGAAAGCTATGCATTGGATTAAAAAGAAGTAATTGAGTGATGATAATATTTAAGAATGACGAAAGACAGAAATGAATCCGTATCTTATTAGAAAATCTGGCTGGTTTGAGGAAAGTTCAGGTGAAGAATGATGCAGAAATCAGCAATTCGAACTAATTGTTTTTATATTTCCTTCGGAGAACTAAAAGAAATTACCCTTCTACCGAGGAACTACACTTGTAAGCAAAGGTAAGCATTTTTCAATGATTTTCTAGCTTATTTTTTTTTCTTTTTCTTCAATTTTTACGAACATAATAGATCAGAAATTTATTCTAGTACATGAATGATATTTCAAAACGCTTTGTTATTTGTGTACTTCTCCTTAAACCCTTAACTGCTGATGAAAATTTAAGAAATTCCCCTCAATTCGACCGTTTTTCGCACAGGCACACTTGTTCGCGGTTTATTAGGGGAAAGAAGAAGCGTGTTTTCAACCTAAAAATTGTTTACTTTCACTTTAAAAAAATAAAAAATAAATAAAACGAAAATACAAAATTTAACGTCTAGAATAACAATATAATAAAAAAATATTGCTTATTTGTTGTGCGATATCACCTTAAACATGGTGAACACATAAATCAGCATCCCACGTTCAGTTCATTGATAGCGTAGAAAGATACTCAGTTGTTAGATTTATTTATACAGAAAAATTAAAAAGCCCCTATTATACACGGTAATCGAAAATGAGAGCAAATAAATTATAGAAAAAAGTTCACTAAAACGAAAAAACAAAAAACACTGCTTAGCTATGAATTTCATCGTTCCTAAAATATGCCCTTTCAAATTTTTCCCCCGCCTTTTTCTCGAAATAAGTTAATTCTTTAGAAGCACTGCCAATGTCATTTTATTGTTTTCCAAAGCCGTGGGATTAGTTTTAAACAAACTAGCACACTGCAAAAGGTCCTTTTTTGAAAGGACAAGTATACACGTCCGGGGTACTAAGACACCAGCTCAGTAAGACGTGCAAATACGCTTGGGGCACTTAAGGGATTAACACTGTTTTTTTTTGGGGGGGGGGATACTGGTTTATAAACTCTCCGATTAACTATCTATACATATTGATTGTTTAGCGACTGTGCTTCTAGTGCCCAAAAAATTACCAACTTCAAGAAATGACAATCTATTCTTCACTTTAACTCAATGCTGAAAGTTGACATGTTGTGTAAGTTTTGAAATGGAGTTTCCAGCTTAAAGCGTCATCCTGGTCAATTGACCAAGGTACAAAACTATGAATTCCTTCGGCGATATCCTTAATGTAGCTTCATAGTGCGATGTTCATAAACATATCAAGCAACCACTGCAAATAAAAGATGAAAGCATGAAATGATCAACCATGCAGCATAAAATTAATTCCTTTCTTATCGAATGTGTCCTTCTTCCCAATGCTGTAATATTCTGAGGCTACTATACATTCAGATAAATTTTTACACAAAACATCTGAAAGTTTGTAATTAAAATTGCTTGAATTCGTACTTCAGAAATATATGAATTACACGGGTATGTTATATAATGAATGATAATTTCAATTTATCAACATAGTTATGGTATGTGATCCAAAAATTTTAATTTGAAATATACAATGTGTTATATGTTCTGTACATTTTAGAAAATATTCTAATGTTAAAACTTTTAATGATGTGTCCTATATGTAAGATTATTGTTACAAGATTCACACAGAAACCTGCATTATAGTGACAGAATAGCATTATACTCAGCATTCAATGCCATAATGAATTACACAGACCAATAAAGCGATTCCAGTGAAACGACCGTTTACACTATTTTAATACATTCACGAGTAACAACGTTTCAGTATAATATTTAACTACATTTTGTTATTTTTTATTATAATTAAAACTGTATAATGCTTCTCATATAAAAATGGGAGTATACATATAATTACAATAAAAATACGATCTATGTTTTCTTTATTTAATTTGATGGAGATTTTGATTATTTAAATAGCTTCATACATGCTATTTTATTATACATGTATTAAAATGTATTGAAAGTATAAGTAATATAATATATAGAATTCAGTATACCCACAAAAACTGAGTATATATGCAATTAAATGAGAAAAAAATTACAGATGTAGTGAGTGTTGGTTAATGAACCTTACTCTAGGTAGCGTTGAGATAGCTAGGTAGAGTTTCGGCATTCTTAAAAACTCCTTTTTGAGAGAAGACATGGTGGCAGTAGCTGACGATACGATGGATGTAGTAAAATTTTGATTCATATTGTATTTAGATTTTTGTGGTAGTAGTTAGTGTTCGTCTTTTAGCGTAATGTCTTTATAACTGTTAATAACATAAACTCAATCATTGAATCTATTCACTTTTCCTGGCATTATGGATTGATTTACACCAGCGAATCTTAAATTGTATTCCGTGGACTCCCCGAGATCCCCAGCGCATTTCTAGGGGGTTCGTGGAGGTCTCTCATTTAATGTTAAGATTTCTCTATTTTACAGAATCTGAAAGGCTTTGTGAAATATTTGAAAGATGTTCCATCTTAGAATACATCGTTAAATTACCCCAATGTGAGAACTCTACTAGAACAAGTATTTCGATCAAGAATATCAATTCAGTTCCTTTTTTCATTGTTTGCAACTACATAACCAAGTTGTCCACAAAAGCTCTGATGCCTTTCAAGAACTACTTATTTAAGAGAAAGAACATTTTCAGCACTTTTTTACCTTAAAAATAAGTACAAAAAACCGTCTGGAGAGAGAGAGAGAGAAAACGTAGAACCAGAATTGGGGCTGAAGATTTCAAATATTACACCTGTGTAACAGCAATAGTAAGAAAAAATGCAGTTCCATCTTTCTCATTAAAATTTGTATTAATACAGTTAAGTAAATTATTTATTTGAAATTAGGATTTTGTAACATTTTTGATGAAATGCTTACTGTTTTCTTGAGGGGAAAAGGTTGTTTGAAAAAGAGGCAATCATAGGATTCTTGAGGAATCTGTAATTCACTCAACCATGTGCTGAGAGTCAGGGAGTGTTGTTCAAAATCTTGGGGTTCCACGATATCAGGCTGGGGGGGGCAGCAATCGAAAGTTTTAGAGCCACTGATTTACATCTTGGAAAAAAAAACTATTGTAACTGAGCCAGACTACAAAACTTCTTACCGAAGCTACAAAAAAATGTTTCGTGTTATGTCCGAAAGCGCTCAATGTGTATACAAGGCAATACTGTGTTTTTATAATGACATATGTACATAAAAATATATTTTAATATCCGAAAAAGTAAAAAAGAAATTGCATTTGTTTCAATTTACATTTATTTACTACAAAAATTACTTTTTGTAGATATATATTCGTAAATGTCCTTACATAAAATGTCTGAAAGTTGGCAATCTTTTTAACGAAAGTTTTAAATAAAATTACATGTGTAGTAAATGATTAATTGCGATTTATGTAATAAAAAATTATAATTTTATTTGTTTCACCTTTTTTTTAACACGGGTAATTTAAATTTATGTAATTTTTTTTCAAATTAGAAACTTAAACAACAGAGATGGAGTAATTGCAATTAAAATGGAAAGGGATATTTATAATATTACCAAACAAAAACGCAGAAAACTTATATAGTCCTGTATCTTTTAATTTTATTGATTTTATTACTCTCTTACAAAAAAGTATGCCTTTATAATAATAAATTCTTATTTCTATATATAAGTTTAATACCTTTAATATACGCATCAAATCCCATTGAAAATGTTATATAAATTAATGAATCAAAATGAAAAATCTTTTGTGATGTTATATATAATCTAAAATATAAATTGCTTTATACAAAAAATTCAAGCTCCTCTCTGTGATGGTTTCGTATTAAATAAAAATTTATATATATTTTTCACACATTGATATTCACTAGATCGATTTTTATAATTTGATTTTCTTCCTTGTAAAGGTTTTTATTTGAAATATAATCATAGAAATCTGGGAATTTTATATCAGTATACGTTCAATCATCTAAGCTGAAAACAATTATTCCCTGTGCATTCAGATATTTTCCTGAACCAAAATATTAAAAAAGTAATTTTCGTTTAATCCCAGCTGCAAAATTTCTTGATTTTTTTCCTACTAAAATATTTACAAAGAAGCAAATTTTAATTGATCAAAAGTCTTAAAAGCATGACTGTATAGGATTTTTAGCAATGAAAAAAAAAGCTTTTGCATAAAAAAATAGCTTGACTTATGCAATTGATGTACCGCAAAACGAAGATCTCTTAATAATTTTTCCAGCGACTGCCCAAACTCAAGAGCAAAATGACCTCCTTTATTCAAGAGCTATTAATTATGTAGATTACATTTTTAATTATTCAAGGCTTATTAAGTACTTTCTCTTAATCCTCAAAATAATTTGCGGTGAATTAAATTACCTGATAATTGATAAGGAGAAAACGATTTTTCTTTTGAAAGGAATTAATTTTTAACTATAAAAAAGCACTAAGAGAGAAAATTATCGTTTTCTGAAATTTTTTTAATAAAATATTTTTTGAATTTATATCAAGGCTAACACGTGTCATTTAATTTATAGACAAATAACTTAAACTAAGAAAAACATCGTTGTTCCAATGATTAGTTTTCTAATAAGTATGACATGAATTTTATCAATCTATGTATTTATTTTTGGAGACTGAAGCTTGTATTAAATTACCAAAAACAACAAAATTACTTCACGTTGTTTTATTTTCAGTTTTGGTTAAATTGCATAAAATTAATGTTTTTTTTCCCCTCAGAGATTATATTTTAAAAATAATTATAAAAATCCTACTTTGTTTTTTTTAATGTTTGTTTTGGGTTTCGTGTAAGTTTCTTTCATTTTATGATAAAGAGACTACTTCATACTTTTTAAAATAATGATTTAGTAAGGTTTTCTAATTTACTTGAAGTAGCACAGCTCTAAATAAATATAAAAAATATAAATACAGGGTTAGCACAAAAGATGAACTTGATTTTAATATTCCCATTATTGAAACTACTGCGCATATATTACAATTATTGATACATGAATGTAAAAAGAAATATACCAAGTTTTTTCCCTACTAAGGATCAATAGGTGTCAGAACATTTAAGGTCGCTATGATTAAAAATCCAAACATGGTGACAGTGACAGACAAAAGTTTTTGGGTATTAGAGTATGCACAAATTTTTTCACTTATTTCGGTGCAACGTGCATTCAGAAATCACTACGGAAAAGAGGCACCAACCTATAACAGCATTCTGCGATAGTATCATCAATTCAAAAAACAAAAAAGTTGCTTGTTTAAAAAGAAAAGCAGCGGATAAGCCAAGAGTCTCGGGAGATGCAATGGAGAAGGTGAGGAAGAGTTTTGTTCGAAATACACGAAAGTCTAGGGGAGTTACCGCGTGTGAACTTGTCCCAGAAACCAGAATGGAAAAATTTACAAAAAATCAACAACTTAATTTCATGCCGTATCATTTGCAATTGACACAACAAGTAACAGAGGACTTGTGCAGTGTTACGAGCCATTGATAGCCAGGCTACAAAATACCTGAAACGGATTACAGATAGGACGAAAATCTGTGAAACAAAAATTTATTTATATTTTTAACACATATATTTTCTAGCTACATTTTTCAATTTTTAGATATATTCGCTATATAACAGGCACCCCGACACTATGAAGAAATCTTAAGGGGGTCACTTCACAAAAGTCGATCCAAAAATCGATTTTTCAATTTTGATTGAACAATAAAATACCCCACTCTTTCTCTTTCTACTGCAATTTAAATTTTTGTTCTAGTTGAATTAGAAGTATTTTTAATATTTTTTTAAAAATTTGTTTACATCCGTCAAACCCAAAACCAGCTGATTGCCACGCCCCTTTCATTTCAAAACAAAAGACACTTGCTACTTTTCAGCCTCATCAAATATTTTAAATTGATTAAAAGGATTTATTTTGATCCGTAACTTGTTCAGGAAAGAAGTGAAGTGAATAATTGTAGCTGTTTGTTTACTTTCTGGAAACTCGCGTGTTGTTTTTTACCTCTTCAATTATTTTACGAATTTCTGCTATTGGAAACATTGTTTCTATCAAAACCTTTTTTAACATGTTTATGTTTAATAATAAAACGTTTAAAAAACGAAAGTTTGGAAACAAAGGTACAAAAACCAAAACTTTCCAGAAATTAAATGCGTCATAAGTCGGAATAATGAATTCAAATTATACATGAATAATTCAACTTTAAAAGCTAAGTTAGGTAAGTTAAATAAAGAGTATGTTTCCTTTTAGATTCATTTGAAAGTTTTTTTTTTGAAATAATGAACATTCTACTGTTTTCTTGTGCTTTGAAACCACATTTATTATAAATAAAATGTAAAAAACAAGGTATTCACATCAATTTTGGTCGCCAAATCCAAAGTTTGGTTCTAAAGTTGTTGACATGTTGTGACTTTTGTGATGTTATTCAAACATTTCTTAATACCAGGTTTACTAAAACAGTAGTTAATCAAAAAAGATACAAAATTATATGAAGTAAACACTGGGCTTTCATATGCTTTTATTTTTATTGGAAAAGAGAAGCAACTGCGAAAATATTTTGTTGAGTTATGAATTGTCACGTCCACCAAAGTGGTTTTACGAGTTCATGCATGGCATTAAATAACACGACACAGAAAGTAGCCAGTCTATGGTATTATATATATAACTGCTGTCGAAATGATATCATTTAATAATGCAAGTCCTATTGTACCGGTGTTTGTCTATGGCATTTGGCAAAAAAGGGGTCATGTTTCTCTGAATGGCATTACAGCAGTTAGTGTGAACACTGGGAAAGTTGTTGATGCCGAAAAACTATAGAGGAAATACTCAAGTAATTTTAACGACAATGATTGTTCGGCAGATTACTTCGTAAGTAGTAGGGGGATGAAAGTTGAAGGTGCACTTTGTATTTTCCATTGCTCAGAGGCACGACACAATTTACGATACAACAATTACGATTTACTAATTGCGACAAAATATTTGGGTGATGAGGACTTTAAAGCATACAAAGCAGTTTTAGAATCTTAACCTTAGAAAGATGTCAACATTAAAACATTAAAATGTGTTGGTCATGTTGAGAAAAGGATGGAGACATGACAGGGCATTAAAATCAAAATTTAAAGGCAAAAATCTTGTGGACAAAAAATCTCTGGGAGGTCGTTATAGATTAACAGATGCAGTAACAGACAAATTGAAAAGATACTATGTTTCGTGTGGCTATTTGAAGCAACTCAGAAAACTTGTCAGTGATGATGCAAACTATTTGGGCTATATTTTTTTCATAAACTCTCCACAGATTTGAAAATACGACACGGCTTATGCCCCATGGGAGGTGATTCGTGGTGTGAATATAATAGGCTCATACTGAAAGGTGACACATATAAGCTTAACACAACTCACCTATTGCAATTAGCAATTGCATTAAAAAAGTATTTAGAGATTTCTCTAGTCTTGAAATTTTATTTACGTGCTTTCACGGTAAAACTTAAAATTTCAATGAAACCTTAAATTGTATTTGATTTATAGTTCCAAAAGCTGTATTTATAAAATTAGGAACTTTAAAAACTATAGTATTTGAAGCTACATTTTTATATAATCAAGGATTCATTACCAAATTAAAAGTTTTAGATGTATTAAACATTCAAACCCTGGATTTTATAAATGTCGAGCGTTGGAAGAAGTAGATCATGCGCATATTAAGAAAGCAAAATAGGCAGTTTTACAATGAACCAAAGAAGCTAGAACTAAAAACAAACAATTAAAATGTAGACAAGAAGATGATATTGCATATGATACCAGAAATCCAAGTTGTGGTTCTGGTACGTATTAGTTAATAGTAAATTTTTACTTTAAATCACTATTTCTCAAAAGTGTAAATTTCAACACAAAAGGAACATTTTTGAAAAATCTACTTAATTTATAGCTTTGAAACTTTGCACATATGTTAACACTATACAAATAAATATTTTAATGAGAGATTTTGTCAAAAAAATTATTCAAAAAAATTTTATGGATTAAAATGTACAAGAATTTTCATCGTTTTAATAATTTTGACGTGTTACTCCACATATGAATTTTTTTTAAAAAAAACTAATCAAAATTTTGAAAAATGCTCTCATTAAAATAATAAAAACAATACAATAAATCTACACAAAAAAATTCATGACTGTACAACTTGTCAATTTTTCAAAAATGTTCCTTAAATTTGGTCATTTTTAACATTACGGAGATAGGGAAAAGGCTGCGTGAAGTGACCCCCTTAAATGTACGTTAGCAATGATCTTATGTTTTGAAGTCAATTATTGAAGGTATCATGGTATTTTGAAAAAAAAATACACTTTTATAGAACTATAAACCCTTGAGTTCAGACGGTAGCCATTTCTTTTAAATAAAAAGTATACCAATCTATACAAAGAAGTCTAATTTGTTCTATGCTCTTCACTTTTTATTTTTATTTTTACAACTACCATTTTCATATTCGGCGTATAATGCACACCAGAAAATTTTAATCTCATTTTGAGGGTTAAAAGTGCGCGTTATACGCCGCATTTTACAATATATAAGCATATATTTATGTCTTTTTATTCAAGTTATATTATGGAACATTTTTTTAAAAGAATATGAGTAAGGCATCATTTAACTATTTTTTTCTAATATAGTAACTGGCAACATTTTATGCAATACTTCAAAAAAAAAAAATTTCTTATTTTATGCATTTTAATTAATTTTTTTTTCAAATTTAAATATCAGCAAAATTTTTCTAAGCTTTTTAACTACAATATGCTTTTATATTTTCACTAAATCCAATTCCTTTTTTTTTATGAAAAATTATATTAAGTAATTTTTATACACAAGTAGACTTCTTAATCTTTCCTCGTTTTTTTTTTCTCTTTTATGATCTAAAATGTTGAAGAGCAAGACATTTTTAGAAGGGGTGTTTTTCAACACAGGGACATTTTAACATCCCCTCCCACAAATTGTGCTTTTAAGAATTTTATCTAGGCCTCCGTAAAGATAAGAAATATATTTAAAGTTCGATGTAGTGCAGAGATTACTTATATTTGACTCAGATGCTTGCGGGGGTAAGAATTTTGCCGTTGTCATTTTCTGCTCGAAAAAAAAATTTCTTCCTTTATTTATGTGTCTTCTTTTTTATTACCATATTTTATAAATTATAATATTTCCACTATAAATATATAAAATATAAAAAGTTATTTAAAAGGTTATCTTTCACAGGACTGGGACAGTTACACTGATTCTGGATAACATTTTCTGTACTACCATTAATTAATTAGTATTCAGCTAATTTTTAGTAAATTTTTTATCGAATGGATTTTACTTTTTTCATTGGCAGAGCACTCTTAAAAAAATGAATATTTATAAAATCGCCATTTGTGCATTGAATTATATATATATATATATATATAATTCATACTTTAATCTGTAATAAAATACATACAACCATTTTTTAATCATATTTAGCTACGTATGGTTACGTTGTGTTCTTTATTATTGTTACATAAAAAATTGTTCATTTATGAATGAACTAATGAAGATACTTTATACACGGGATAATAATTTTGAATTATAATTCATGATTTTATTTGCAGAGAAAAATTTATTAAAATTTTTAAGGTAATTAATTTAAAGACTTTCAAACTAATTATCTGGTTAATAAAAAAGAAAAATAGTGCTTTTGAACATGCATTTCAAAGTTAACATTACAAGTAAAAGTATTTCTCAAATTTATTTCCCATAAATTGTACTCTATATATGATATGTTAATTTAATAGCAGCTGGAATGCAAGAAATGTTTTAGTGGTTTTAAGTTACTCCATATTTTTACAAGACATGGACTTTTTAAGAGCTATTTTTCTAGGTCTAATTTAATTGATAGTGATATTTGTTCATGTTGTCAGGGTGTCTAAATCGCGGAACATATCTTGATGTATTGTAACTTATATTTTTGTAAACGAGAAAATTTTAAAAATTAGTTGAAACGTTTATGTATTTTTCCTGACCACTTATTTTGTCTTAAATGATCAAACTTCTGAAAGCCTTAGGAAATTCTATATTCTGTATAGATTTTTAAAGATTTATAGGCACCTCCACCCTTTCTTATATTTGAATTTCTCCATTCCTTTTATTATGAATGTATTTAAATTTTTAAATTTAAATTATATAATGTTATTGCCAGTTTCATCTGTAAGCCTCATGTTATGTAATGTGGAGCATGAGGAGTTTTTGAAATAAATAAGCTTTAAAAAATATATGGTACGTTTACAGATGCATATGGAACTCCATATAGCAGCGGTTCTTAAACTGTGGTCCGCGGTCCCCCCGGGGGCCCCCAGACCCTTTCTAGGGGTCCGAAAAGGTCTTTCATCTTCTATATTAAGATTTTTATCTTTTGCATACTCGTCGAAAAATTGAAAGACGTGATATCCTACACTATGTTACTAAGATTTCCCCAATAAAAATATTTGCTATAATATGTATTTCGATAAAGAATATTTATTCAGTTTATTGTATTGTTTGCAATTGCATAGCCATCACTAAAACGTAATACCTTCAAAAAATATATAGAACCACCCATGCAAATAATTAATTGTTAAGCAATTGCATTCACAGATCGCACCAATACGATAACAATTGCATACATCTCCATTTCCTAATGGAATTGCGCCTACATCATTTATTTATCTGAAATCAGTATTTTGTAATACTTTTATATACATATATTATTAGATGTTCACTGTTTCTTAAAGGATAATTAAGAAGAATTTTAAAAAGTCTGTATAAATAGCAGAGACAGTCTTATTACTACTGCAGAAATATTTTAATTACTCAGCCATGTGTTAGATGTCAGGAAGGAGGTGTTCAAAATTTGGGGGTTCCACAATGTAAGGCTGATCCATGAATGGGGGTCGCGGCAATCATAAGTTTAAGAACCGCTGCCATATAGGAACCTACATAGGATATTTTCACAAATTTCGAACTTAAAATGTTTCCAAATCTTCATTAAAATTATTATTCAATTTATTAACTTGAATATCAAGCTGTGATATCTGTTTTAAAAATTAATAATAATTAAATCAATCACTCGGATTAACTTTAAAATGTGTGTGTTTCAAATTATTTCACTTTCCATTTCATCATTCAGCCAACGGCAGTACCCTTACCAGAAAGCAATAAATGGGATTAAGAGGTGCTCTCTTTCGAACTGATGATATTCTGCATACCCTTTCATTTAAGAAATTTAACTTAAAAGGAATTTTAATTTTTAAAAAGATTTCAAAGGAATTTTAGTTAAGTAGGATAGATAAAACAGTCAATAGATGCTTATCACATGTTCTAAATGGAGTCTCGGCTGTTCGCGGTAAGCTGCTTAGCATCTGATTCTTGAAATAGAAATATTGTCTACGACTTGAATGAAAAGCAAAATTAATTGAATCAGACTCAGCTGGAAGTTAAGGCAGATTTAAAATACCTTATTACTTGTGAATATTAGCAAAACTGGTATAATTAGATAAACTCTAGAAGTTTCTAACTTTGGTATGTTCCATGAAAGAAAATCATGAATTAATATACTTCCTTGATTGGATTTAATAGAAATAAGAATTGCATTTCACCGTATATTTTGATCTTGTATGGTTTCTAGAATAAATGAGTGACAATATATGAACAGACAGATTTTGATTATACGAATGTTGGAAAAATAAAAATATTTTATCTGATATTAAAGATATTATTCGAGGAGAGTTATGTTCATGTATAGGTACTATTTTTTATAATAAAATGAGTTTAAATAATTATTCAGAAATATACTTATAAAATAATATCTACTAACAGAACAATGAAGATAAGATATACATTAAATGTAGGCAAAAGACTTGTGCCGCATAAATATATTTACCAGTAATACATTCATTTGTGTTATTCATTTAGTAACAACCCGATTAATTCCCCATTTCTGTCTATCTGAAAAACTGCATTAGTTCTAATGCATATTTTAAAAATACAATGGGTATCTATAAGAAATATGAGCTGCGTGGCCTTAATTTTAAATGAGGTATTTTTCAATATTTGGATATTAAGTGTGCAGAATATCGTTAAAAAAGTTCTTAAATCTTTAGTTTTATAGAGATAAATAGCTAATGATTTATGACTGGTTTTTGAGCTGGTTTTGATTTTTTTAACCAAAACCAGTTCAAAATTAAGATCAAATTAAATCCAACTAATAAATAACCTGAAACTCAATGGCTGAATTGTAGTGTATTGCGATTCCACGCCATAGGTCCAGGGTTCAAATCCCGATCTGGAAAAGGTTAACTAAAATTTTTATCCTTTCAGAGGGTCGACAAATGAGTACCAAGCTTGTTTGGTACTCATTAAACACTGAATGTTTCGCGTCAGACTTACCACTTGGTCGACACATCCCAGCGCCTAAAACCACGTAAAATGATATAGGCACAGTGCGTGTTGGCCTTCATGGGCTGTTGCGTCACTAAGTTCAGTCGAATCAATAAACTGATTTTTTTCGCTGTTCTAGGTAAAAAGTAACATTTTTTTTTGTAGTATTTTAATCTCCAACTTAATACACTTAATCGAATATTATGAGTACTACACTATACAAATTAATTTGGACTAACTGTTTTCGTTAATTGTGTGTAAACTACTGTAAGAATAATTAACCCTCATAAACTAGTTTATTCTTCCTTCAGATTGTAAAATTGTTGGACATTTGCAATTCCAAAACAGTTTGACTGGTTTGGCTTCATTTGAGCCTTTGAGTGTAACAAGTAGATGTTAGTTTTTGGTTTTGTATAACACGCGTTATACAAATTAGACGCGTTCCGTATGTTTACAACGAACATTAATCCTAGGAAGCGTAAAAAAAATATTACTCTGTGAGATTATGCTTCTAATGCGCTCGGTGTCTGAGAGGTAGCGTACCTGTTTCGTAAGACTAAGGTTGCGGGTTCGATCCCAACTGGAGTCGAAAAATTTTATGGATACGAAAATCGTATGCATGCATTTCATATGAATATACGGCATGTAAAAGATATCTTGAGTATCAATTTGTCTCGAAAACTCTACAAAATTAAATCGCGGGAAATATTCAGCATCTGACCAAAGCTTGAATTAAAAATGAATTCGATCGGCAAAATTTGGTAGCGAATGTCGTCATCAGGTGGGGCCTCCATGAAATGGCTCTCATATTTGGAGATATGCTGTGTCTGTAAAGGCCGAGTCTCCAATATAAAACCCGTTGGAGGGAAAAAAGATTACACTTCTGCAATTGGTGTATTAAGAATTCTGATAGTCTGTTCATCGTCCACTTCCCCGAAAAAAAAGATAGGAAAATATCGGAGACAAATGGAAAACTATTCCAAGTTCTAATGAAAACCCAATAATAATCAACAAAATTAATCCAAGGAAAACAAGCTCAGATCTGAAAAGAAAGTTGCTGGCAACTGTGCTCATTGTAAGTGGTTCAACTCGCGACTCCGGCGCCTTAGTCTTTTCAAAGTTATCCAAAAGGCAAGAAGACCAAGAAAAAAACAAAAATTTTAAATATTAAAATGAAGGAAAAACGTTTAGAAGTGATATATACCATAAAAAGTTATAAACTGCTAGTGACTATAAAAATAGTAATTTCCAGTGATATAGCAAATATTTGTGATGGTTTATAAAGGAAATATCAGGAGACGAGATCTCATTGAGCCTTTGAGACTTGAGCACGTACAATCAACTGTCAGATACCCTAGGAAAAACAGATTCTTTAAGTATTTCTTACAGAAAATGACACGAAACTGTGTTTTCTGCTTAGAGTATAATGAATTCAATCAAGTAAATAGAGATTTTATGAACATTCAAGCAATGTTTCCCAAGACATTCCCTTATGACTTGGCCCCTTGAAAAAATTAAATTTTGGCAAGATTCCAATTCTGAGAAATGAAATTAATGTACTTGATTGGCTCGGACATTCAATAGACCTAAATCCCACACAAATCTTGTGTAGTATTTTGAAAAACCGCTTAGTTAAGTTTTAAGATACAATAAAGGAATGAATGATAATTAATGCTATAAAACAGTGGCTCCTCGCTGAAGTCAAGATACTATGCACAAACCTAATGGAGTTAATGGAAATCATATTCAAGAGGTCATTTCTGCTAAAATAACATATTTCATACTAATGAACGTATTTTAAACGCATGTAAAGGTATAATATGTGAGTAAAAGCATAAATTTTGAAAAAGAATGCTCTTTTTTACTTTATCACAATTAATTTGCTCAAATATACATCTGTACTTTTTTAAGAAGCTGTAACGCATGCTATATTTCCCACAAAGGAATGTAGATGTCGCTACGGTATTGTGAACTTGAAACTCACTGTTTTTATAATCAGAGAGGATCCGGATCCCAATGTGTTGGTGATCCCCCACTTCACCGTCCAATCTTGGGCTATATTTAAACTTAAATATATTTTAATTTGTTCCTCTAAATTTTTAATTGTATTTGTCTTGTAAAAACTTGTATAACCGTTTTTGTAATTGTGATATTTTAGGTTATAAATGCATTACCTTACCCCCGAGATTTTGTTTATTACTTTTAACCCAGTAGTAACATAAAGCACCGTTACAAAGCATTATATAATTTAAAAAAGAATTAATAAATATTTTTCCAAATAAATTATCTCCTTTTCTTTAAATTATATACGTAGATATATTTTATCTAATGCACTGGGTGTTAAGAAATTTAACTACAATTCTATGTATGGAACTAATCTAAAATCTTACTGACAGTTTCCCTTGACAGCTCCAGAGAAATTCATATGAATTGTTCTTTCAGCCTCGTTTTAGTGTTTAATGCGTTAGAATTCTATAAAGATATTTAAGTATTGAAAGCATAATTGTTTAGGTAGATTTAATAAATAAAAGAAAGATAATGAAATGAATTAAGTAGCAATAATAAAAAGGAGTAGAATATTTAAAAAAATCTGGATTATACTCACATAATTCATAATATGTGTAGGAATATTTTTTTTTCAAAAATAAAACCAATAAACAAAATTTTCAATTAAGTGCAGTGCAAATAAAACAAAACAACAAACACTTTGAGACGCTTTCGGTTTTTTACGACAATTAATTGAAGGAATCATTAGAACTAGCATTTTGCTATCAAATTTGTCTCTTCATATATAAAAATATTTGTAATCATATGGTAAAATAGTAAAAATTTAAAGTATTTGGATTTAATGCACACACATACCACATTATTTTCGAAAAGATTGACTTTATTAAAGTAAATCAGAGAAAAGTAGCGTAAAAAAGAATTGAAAATAATTTAAAATTTATTAAGCACATGTATATCGTAGTAATTGAAAGGAACTTTTTTTAGAATTCATATTAATATATTTTTTTTTTATTTCTAAAATGAGAAATCGTTAGTTTAAAAGTGATTTGCATTTGATAACTGAATTGAGGAAGCAAGGTACAAGTAGTTATAAAAACTGCACATAAAAATAATACAAGCACAAAACAATTAAATTGGCAAAGAAATAAAAAAAACAAGATTTAAATTAATATTTAAGGAATTTAACTATTCCAAGACATTAATTCCATTTTACTCATACAATTTTATCCCCCATTAAATATTTAAAAGATATAAATATGTTTATATCATATAAATTTAATTCTAGCTATAAAGTAATAAATATAATATATTATATCCTGGGAGATATATAAATATCTTTTTATCTTTGCATTTTCCATAGTAAATTTTCATTTACGCAAATTTAAATGCTATTTAAAACAAGAGGAAGCTTAAAGACATGCATCGTAAGTGCTAGAACATTTTATATTAAGACATAAATAAAATGTAAATTGAGAAATGAATGGATAATGCTTTTGGAAAGTAAAGTTTTATTTAATTATTAACGGAATTATATATAAATTTAAAAAATAATTGAAGAAAATTTACTAAAATTTAAAAAAAAAAAGAAATAAACTATTTTCAGACAACAATTTTAATCCAGACTCATCGTTAATTAAAATATTTTACATTTTTGTCTAATAGTATAAGGATTGCGTATATATATATATAGTCAAAATTTCTCTACAAGAGAGAGATGAATAAACATTAATCAAAACTGGAAAAAATTGAAATTGAAAGATAACCAGACAATGTATTTTAAAAAGGATATATGAAAAATTAAAATAATAGTGTTAAATATAAAAGATTATGGATGCTACAGAATATATAAACATTGCTCGCTTAGGACAGCTTATATATAAATTAATTTACATAAAAATGGGTTTGAACATGTTTTGGGGCTAGCCAACCTTCCCCCTTTATGTTAATAATACTGAACAAAAACCTATTGAAAATAATGTATAGAAAATCTAAATCCATTATGAGAAAAAGCTCTCTTACCTAAAAATTGCATTCAAAAATGCAAAGCCCTCGCTAAATCTGAGTTATTTGTTGTGCTGCAGAGATTTGCTTAAGTGAGGTTTTGCAGAAATCGACAATCAAGGAGTGTTGTGGTGGATTAAGATACGTTATTAAATACTAAATTGCCCTTTTTAATTTTTAGACCTTGAAACTTGAAATTTGGTAGGCATATTTCTTTCGTTGATTAGGAATTCTCGAAAATTTGTTTCACCGAAATTGACTCCTATAGAAGTTTGTGAAAGGAAGAAGGAACAGGGGCATTACGTCTATTTCAGAAGTTCATGTCCTGTTGAATCTAGACATGATCGCTACATAACAATTATGTTACATACAATCGAAAGCTTAATACAATGGTTTAGAATTAATAACTTTAAAAAAGACAATATATATATTCGTACAATATCATTGAATTCCCAGAAAAGCGGGCATTCAATGAGAGACTACTACGTAAATAGTATACATAGATATGTGTGAGTACAACATTTGTATTGGAATGGCTTTGTCGAGTTTTTGAGGTGCATTATTGATAAATAAGTCGAAGTTTTTTATACAATGTTTTAAAAAACATATGAAACTTAAATATGTATGTATACATGTAATCAAAATTTCTCTACAAGAGAGATTCATATATATATATATATATATATATATACCACAAAGAAATATAAATTTGTTATTGGTAAACTACATCACAGAGTGTTTAACAGTTCTTTTTTTGTGACACCTTTTATATTGCAATCGGAATCCTAATTCAATAATAAACATTGGTTTTATGCTATTCAAAAGAAAAGTGATACCAAAAAGTTAAAAATGCATGCATAAATATTGAAACATTTCGATTTCGTATAGAAAATTTATGCAAAATTTTGAAGAAATTTTAATCAGGTACATTTTACATTACTTTATATTGCAATCGGAATCCTAATTCAATAATAAACATTGGTTTTATGCTATTCAAAAGAAAAGTGATACCAAAAAGTTAAAAATGCATGCATAAATATTGAAACATTTCGATTTCGTATAGAAAATTTATGCATAATTTTGAAGAAATTTTAATCAGGTACATTTTACATTACTTGAACATTTTATATTATTAATATGGAATTGATTAAAACCTT
Organism: Trichonephila clavata; assembly: GCA_019973975.1. NCBI lineage: Eukaryota > Metazoa > Arthropoda > Arachnida > Araneae > Nephilidae > Trichonephila > Trichonephila clavata. Next base: position 22,997 of record BMAO01021938.1, read on the forward strand.
CATGGTTTTATAAAATTAAAATTATTTCGCATAAAGCATAAAATACTTTACTAGTATCATATATTAAACTTTAAATAAAGAACAATAAATTTTGATAACGAATAATGTAATTTATGTTTATTACATTTAATATGAATCTAAAGCAGTACATAAGCATAAAAACATGAGCTTAAATGCATTCAAGAATACAATTTTCATAAAAGTATGTTTTCCTGATTTGATAAAGATCTTTTGAACCTGTTCTGTTTTAGAATGCTTGGTGGGAGAATCTAATGGGCAATAAACGATACATTTTTATGGTTCATGTTGACCTTATCTCCCCCTCCCCCCAAATAAAAATATTTTTAAATTCTACGAATGTTGATTTCAGAAAGTCTATTTATATTTGCTATTACATACTGCAGCTTTATATAAAAACGAAGGGATTCACGCAATAGGTAAGAAATGCTATAAAAATGAGAACATTAAGATAAAATTATCTAAAAAGTTGAGGTAACTTTTACGAATGTTTCATTCTTATTGCAAAGGTTAATGCTGTAGTGATAAGAGCTATTATTTGTGCAGTTTTTTTTTAATATACTTTTTACTGACTTACGATATGTATATAACAAAGTCTAAATAAAGATAAATAAACGATTTAAAAATGTCGGTGAACTTTTGTAAGCATAATATAATAATGGAAATCAATGTGTAAAAAAAACGCCAGTATAAAGTTATTTTATTTTATGAATAAAAATCGTCGTGAATTAAATCATTATTGTAAAGAAAATTTGAAACTTTTTTTGAATTTTTGATGTATAAATATTGGGATTTCATTTTGTTTTATTTTGGAACTTCATTAGAGTTCTTTTTATCTGAAACTATGTAAAATAACATAAAATAAAGATTAAAATTTAAAACTGCTTGCAATTTATTTGAAATTTGAATGAGTGCTACAAATGTAGAATAATTCCTTTTTAAACACTTCAACAAAGTAGGTACAAGTGTTAGTGTTAAAATATAAACTGTAATTGTGAATATGTTTTATGTATTACACATTTTATTTTCATATAAATAATAAATTTAATGTGCTGGAAATCACAATAATGAATAAAACGCACACATTCGTAATCATTTCTTACGGAATATATATATTCAGTTCTCGATTACTTCATTAAAAGTCACCATAGAAAAGGCGTTGTGTTACATAATATTTTTAGGTAATCTAATTTTTTTTTTATAATTTAAGAAACATTTCTATGCATAAATCATAGATATATTTTGTACTTTCACTTTTCTTATCAAATGTTTGAAATTCTGAGTATTTTCATAGTTTGGGGCAATATATTTTCGCTTATTAAAGAAACATGTATTATTTCTGATATCCCATTATACCGTTCCTGGTAAATTATCATAATAAATTATTACACATAAATTAAAGGTTTGGCAGGAAATATTAAATATAAGACACTCACTTCTGTTTTAAATCATTTATTAAATTTTTTTTAGGAAATTTCAAGTAATAATTTTTATATTTAATATAGTTTTTAAAAAATGTAGTTAATTCCTTAACCAGTAGAGCTATTTTAGGCTGTATTTCCTTCCATGTAGGGACCCTGAATTCTGTTTAGTGCTATTTAGCACAATTCCAAAATAAAAACATGATATTGAATAGACAAATTGAATTTTGCCATTTCAAGTTTAGCGTATGAATTTTCCCAAATAATAAATATAAGAATAAACATCGTATTAATTCGACTATCTTTCCTCTTATTTCAAAAGAAAATTATTCTACCTTCGTCGTCTCAAATGAAATAATCACAAGTAATATAAAAAAAATTAAGTCAATTACTCCTTTGGTGGTGCCATCTGCTGCTTCTAGTTTTAATTTCGTCAGAAATAACGCAGAATAAAAATTTTAAAATAAAAGGTCACAGTACGATTCAATTGACAAAAAATCAAATCTTTTTTTTTAGCTTAAATTATTCTTTATATACTTTTCTATAACCTTACAATATTGGAAAGCTCTAAACTTAAGAAACGCAGAATTATGATAGCTTTTACTTTCTTTTTATTCACATCTCTAAGGCAAATCAAAGTTTTAAACTTATTTATCTCAGAAAGATAAAATAACTAGTTTGCCATCATTTAAAAATGCTGAGACTTTTTTTTCCTATTGTGCCTAATACTTTGAATTTTTTTTACCTATTGATAATAGGACATGTAACAAAAATTGGTATGCATTTTTGAATCAAAGCAATACTTATTTTTTTAAAAAAATAATTGAACTCAGAATTTATGCATTTTTTAAGGAATTTTCAATAAGCATTCATAAAAAAAAGCATTGTACAAATACCAATCACGTTATCAAAAACGCATACCAACTTTTATTATACATAGTTCGGCCTACTTGTAAATCCATTTTCATCCGTGTACATAAATTTTCGTAAGATAAGTAGCATTTTAAAATCATTATACAAATTTTAGGTTTTTTTCCTTAAAAAAATTAAATGGCTAATCCTTTTATGAAATTTTGAGCACAAAATCTGTTTTACATAGTATACACACATAAAAAAACCACACAAAAAATTGAAAATCCTGAAATTTTAAAAAATTTTGCGTAAATCGTACCATGTTCTTTTAAAAAATAAATTTTGATTAATGAATTAATGTTTGAAAGAACTGTGTTGAGACATGAAGTGTCATCCACTACAAGTTTAGAAAAATGTATTTGAGCCTGAATGGATGAAGAGAAAGTATTTTATTAACGATTGAAAATTTGAGCAAGATGTATGCATAGAGAAAGAGTGAACTAATAGTAGAAATTGAATAAAAGTATTTAGTTCCAAATGCATTTGAAATAATGCTTCGATTTTTGAATATATTCTGAAGAATCTTTAAATCACCATATAATATTTGTTTTCGTAATTATAAGAAGGTAAAAACTGCATGTTATATATTACAAGACAAATGGAAAGCATTTATGTAAAAAAGCGAACCAGAAAATATTGTAAGTAATATATTTATATGATCAAAACTTTTAAACATTTTAAGGTATCCGACTAGGTTGAAAAACACCTTTTTAGGTGTTTGATTTTTGGTGTTGTTTGGGCCATTAGAGAAAAAAGAATTATAATTATAGAGGTAGAAGGACTATATAAAACATAAAACCATAGAGTTTTTAAAATTTTTCTTATAGCATTTACTTTATCTAACTTATAAAAATAACTTTAATCCGTTTTTTTTTAAGAAAGAAATTTTTACGATAATTTGTTCACGGAAAACGGGATATCTCCAAAACAATCCAATCAAATTCAATGATATTTATAACATACATGTTATGGGCCCTTCAGAGTGTTACAAACCGCAAGTTTTAAGACACATACATTTAATCACAGCCATTTTTAGCTTAGAATATGCAGTAATTTTTATGAAAAATCATTAACATCAAATTTAAATGCGAATAAAATATTTATTTCTTAAAATATTTTTTATCATGAGGTTTGTGACACTTCAGAGGTATCAAGAAGTAGTATATCAATGAAATTAAAATTGCATAATGAGCAATTTATTTTTATTTATGGTGTTTTTCTTAACTTTAAAAATTTTGATAAATTTTCATTAAAAAAATACTTTTTTCAAAAACAAAACTTGATGCATATTATTTATTTAATAATTATAATTTTTAAGCCTATTTATACTCTTTAAAACAATATATTTATTCTGAAAATCAGCTTTTGAAAAATTGGTCTCCGAACCTAGTCGGATGCGACGAAAACCATTTTCCTAAGATAAAATTTAATTTCCTAAGAACCACAATTTGCATCATAATTCAAAAACATTTTGAGTTAATTAATGTAAACCTTTTTGACACTTTCCGTCACTCGCGTCTGACATAGAATCCCAATTTTATGTAAGACTTCATTTCTTGATACAATAATTTTAAGAAAAGCTTCCGAAAACCAGGAAAAGTAGCTTCTCGATAAAAGGCATAACGATGAAGGATGGCAAGTGTCTGGCAGTAATATCAGTCTTTTACAGTGGAACGATTTTGTAAAGACTGTCTTTTCCTTGCAGGACTTCAAATAAAGAGACACTCCGCATAAATTGGTTTCTTAGTCTAGCGAGAAATATTTCTTGATTTAAGAAGGAAAACTTCAAAAGTTTCTTCCGTGGTTTTGGTGTAAGTGATATTAAGAAATTGTGTGGGGTGATATAGAAAGAGACATCAGGTTTTATTATTAGATTTTTTTTTTTTGCTATTTTTGTTTTTAAGATGCCAATTTTTCTTGAATAATCTTTCAAAACCCTTTAAGATGTCTCCTTATCAATCATTTTGACTAAGAAAAAGTAAATTTAAAATTATTTAAAGCGTGTGTTAACTTTGAATTATTTATTTGTATTTTGCTCTACCTTTTCATATGAAATTACTTTAACATAACAGGATAAATCTATATATTGGCTCTTTCATGTTTTGAAGTAAAAGTAAACTAAGTAAAGCAAAAGGAACACTCATCATTTACATTAATAAAAATAACTAAATAAAGTAAGTAAGTGTAAGTAAAGTAAACTAAGTAAAGCAAAAGTAGCATGCATCATTTACATCAATATTAATAATATTATTTAAGTAAAGTAAGTAAGTGTAAGTTTAGTAAACTAAGTGAAGCAAAAGTAACGCACACATTGCTTTCATCATCAGTAACGCACATATTATTTCCTTCATCACCAAAGTAAGGTAAAGTATAACTCACATGATTTGCACTAAAAATAATAACTATGTAAAGTAAGTAAATATATATAAACTAAGTAAATCAAAAGTAAAGCACGCGTTACTCTCATCTTCAATAAAGTAAAGGTAACTCCTGCATTACTTAAATCTTCAGTAAAGTAAAGCAAAAGCAACGTTCACATTACTTTCATCATCAGTAAAATAAAGCAAAAGTAACGCACACCTTACTTTCATCATCAGTAACGTACATATTATTTCCTTCACCAGAAAAGCAAGGTAAAAGTATAACTCACATGATTTACACTAAAAATAATAACTGTGTAAAGTAAATAAATAAACTAAGTAAATCAAAAGTAAAACACACGTTACTCTCATCTTCAATAAAATAAAAGTAACTCATGCATTACTTAAATCTTCAGTAAAGTAAAGCAAAAGCAAAGTTCACATTACTTTCATCATCAGTAAAATAAAGCAAAAGTAACTCACACATTACTTTCTTCATCAGTAAAATAAAGCAAAAGTAACTCACACATTACAGTGGTGGCAAAAAGTCCTGAACACACTCATTTTTTAGCGTAATTTTTGTGTTTGACTTCATTTTTCGTTGTGAAATTATCGCACTATCTTAAATATTGTTATTGATTTTAATGTATTTTTTCATGCTGATTTCAAATCTGTTTGTAGATTTCATCTAAAGTAAATAGTTTCATTGATATGTTGAAAAAACCTTGACAAGAAAGCACAAGGTCTAAGAATGAGTGAGTGTGTTTTCCACCAATGAAATGCTCCGTTATTTCAAGCAACAACAACAAGAAAAAGGTGAAACGTGGTTTATTGTATTGAATGCAGTTGTGTGTGCTTGTGGAAAATAATGTATTGAAAGCAATTTGAAGTGCTTTTGTGGAAAATATTGGAATTATTGCTAAATTTTCATATCTGCCTGAGAATAAAAGGTACAAAATAATACATTTGAAGGAAGAAGGTTATTCTATGCGCCAAATTGCTGCTAAAGTACCATGTGGCCTTTCTACTGTTCTGAGAACTTTGAAAAGATTTTCTGAAACAAATTTTATTGCGGACAGGGGGTGATCAGGACGACCAAGAAAAACATCTTTACGTGAAGACAGGTTATTGCACAGAATTTCACTTTCAAACAGAAAGCTTAATTCCTCTCAAAATTTGAAACAATGGACTTTGACATCAAATGTGAGTGTGTGCCCAAGAACTGTTAGAGGAAGACTGCTGGAAATTGGGTTACGAGGCTGTAAAGCGCGCCCAAAACCATTACTGACTGAATTTCAACTCAAGAGGCGATTGACGTGGGCAAGGGAACATTCATTATGGACTATTAAAGACTAGGAAAAGGTAATATTTAATGACAAGGGGGAGTCATGTTTGTATTTCTGGCAACCAAAGTAGTGTCTATGTAAGACGACGCACTCATGAGGAATTCAGCCCTCAGTGTCTGAAGCCCACACTAAAGTACCCGACAAAAGTAATGGTATGGGGTTGCATGTCTTCTCATGGTGTTGGAAGACTTCACATCGTTAGCGGAACAGTGAAAGCCGTGGATTACATTGAAATACTACAAAATAAATTGCTACCAACTGCGAGAGATCTTTTTGGGAATCAGACATGGATTTTTCAGGACGATAACGCCTCTTGTTATCGTGCTAAGGTAGTCCAGAAATGGTTGAAAGACCATACTGTGAATAGAATGAACTGGCCAGGACAGTCTTCGGACCTTAATCCGATAGAGAACATATGGTTTAAAATTGGTTATGAAATTTCAAAGAAAAAACCTTCAAACAAACGTGAATTAATTGAAGCTTTAATATTTTCCTTCCACCATATTGTCACGAATGATCTTCTTTTGAAATTGGTGCATTCCATGCCAAAAAGATGTAGAGCCGTAATTAAAGCAAACGGCTGGCCCATAAAATATTGATTTTCTAACATGTGACAACAATGTAATTTTCAAAATGCTTATTAAATATACCATATTTGTCAATTTTCGTGTTATTTTTCTTTGCATATTATGTTATTCTATATTGTTTTATTCTCCACATATTTCACATTATTGTGTTCAGGCAGCTTTACTACAAAAAAAATTTTAGTTATTAAGAAACTAGTAATAGATTTGAAATCAGCTCAAAAAATACACTAAAATCAATAACAATATTTAAGATAGTGCGATAATTTCACAACGAAAAATGAAGTCAAACACAAAAATTACGCTAAAAAATTAGTGTGTTCAGGACTTTTTGCCACCACTGTACTTTCATCATCAGTAAAATAAAGTAAAAGTAACGCACACTTTACTTTCATCATCAGTAACGCACTTATTATTTTCTTCATCACCAAAGTAAGGTAAAAGTATAACTCACATGATTTGCACTAAAAATAATAACTATGTAAAGTAAGTAAATATATATAAAATAAGTAAATCAAAAGTAAAGCACGCGTTACTCTCATCTTCAATAAAGTAAAAGTAACTCATACATTACTTAAATCTTCAGTAAAGTAAAGCAAAAGCAACGTTCACATTACTTTCATCATCAGTAAAATAAAGCAAAAGTAAAGCACATATTACTATCATCTTCAGTAAAGTAAAGCAAAAATAACGCACACGTTACTTTCATCATTAGTAAAGTAAAGCAAAATTAACGAATGCATTACTTTCATCATAAATCATTATTTTCTTCATCAGTAAAGTAAAGTAACACACATCATTTCAAAATACATTTGAAAAAAGTCGTCTCTTTTAAAATAAGTGTCTTGCAAAATGAATATTATTAAGAAAAGAAAGTTTAAATTTATTTAAAAAGTATTAATCATACAATAATTTTTATTAAATTGTAACTGAAATGCGTGTGTTTTGAATTTATTATTGGAAGCTAATCTTTTCTTTTAATTTAGAAGTGCATAGAGAAGCGTTAATTTGTGTCTAAGAAAAATATAAGTAAAAGAAAAATACCATCAAAGTATTTCTTTTTTAAAAGATTATATTCTTTTAATATAAAAACAAATCGCTTACGATAAAAGAAAATCGAAAAGCCTTTCTTCAAGTAGATCTTTAAGAAGCATAAAGATTGTTCCAGGGTTTATCTGTGAGGAATAATTATAAAGGAATGCATTGGGAAAAGTTTAGCATAAAATTTCAGTCTTATTCAATTCGTAATTGGAATTTTATGAGCATCTCAACGGCACAACAGAATTCCCTTAACAAGTTACTGCAGATTTTATGTAACCTTAGGGAATTGCTTATTTGGAAGCTTTTAGCCATAAAATTTCCAGTTCTGTTAGAAAGAAAACGATACTATTAGTTGAAACAACAGAAAAGTTATTTTGCTGAAAGCTTACAGTTTGTGCCCAATATGTTACATTTTTATTTTCTTAAAGTTACCTTTTATATTTCTTTCAACAAAAAAATTCTTCACTTTTCAAAAATATTTAAGGATTAAAACATACAATTAGTGTATAATATATATTTGGAAAATTAACAAGCGAATTTTGATATTTTTTTAATTATGTAAAATTTATTTTATAAAAAGGTTTGTCAAATTTAAGGTGCATTCTGTAATACTAGGAAAAATCGTTAAGTTTTGTTTAGTCCTATGATAGTAGCTAGTTGAAAGCTTCAACAGTATTTAAATTTGTTTGTGTAACAAGTAATAATAATAAAAAAAATTACGTCAATTCATACTTTTAATGGATGAATAAAAAATATTTTATTAACGATTGAAAATTAGAACAAGGTATATATTTATAAGTATATATATACACACATAGGGAGAGAATGAACTAATAGTATGAATTGAAAAAAAGATCATGATTTGTCTGCATTGTTGCAACAATGCACATCTGGTATGGCTAGTTTGGCTAAAAAAACCAGGTTTCGACGCCAAGTTTTGTCATTGTTTTAACAGTTACATTGTTAAAACATTGAAACTAATCTAAGTTGGTGTTGAAAACCGGTAATTAATTAAGTTATGTTAATGAATTAATATTTGAAAAAACTGTATTAACATCAAGTGTCATCCAGTACAAGTTTAAAAAATTTATTTGAACTTGATTGTATGAATAAAAAGTATTTTATTAACGATTGAAAAATTGAGCAAGATAAATATATAGAGAGTGTAAACTATTAGTATAGAAATTGAAGAAAAAAAAACGTTTTCGTCACTTATTTTCATGAAAATATACCCCTGAAAGCTGAAACACCATACTTTCTTTGTTAAAGATTTTTTTTTTTCTTATCAATCATAATTGAATATATTTTTTGCACTAATAAAATAATTTTTGCTGCAGAAAAAATATTAATGGAAAAAATTTTACTAAAATACATGATATATTTTCCTCTTAAGTACTCTTGAAAAAGTATGAAGTTGTAAGAGTTTTATAACTATTTTTTTATTCTAGAAAAACTAAAACATAAATATAAATAAAAAATCTGATGCATTGCTTCGTTATAAGGAAGATTTGTTTTGTACAAATTGAAAAGAAAAAATTTAGAAAAAACGATTTTTATATTAAAAGAAATCTTACGTAAATTAATTCAACTTAAAAACTCTAATTGTAAATTAAAATTTTAAAAAAAGAAAATAAGTTCATTTTTTAAATGAGGTAATTTTTTTGTACTTGATGAAAAAGAAGATCTTTTATCTTGTAAAAATATGTTAAATTCATTATAAAAACTGAGCCCTTGAAACATAAGTATAATAATACGGACAAAAAGAAAATAATAAAAATATGAAAAAAAGAATGGATAAAAGCACGAACAGAGTGGAAAAAAAATCGTTAAAAAACACATTTTTTCAGCATTAAAATAAAATAATAGCAGTAAGAATAATTCATAATATTAAAAATAAATAAATAAACAAAACGCAAAAATATAAAGATATCGCCATGTTGTATAACAGATAAAATTCAGAAGTTCTGTGAAAACGCTAAATTTTTATTATTATTACTATTAATGTGGAGCATATTGTATAAAAATGGATAATGAATAGTTTTAATATCAATATTATTTTTTTTCCTGAAGCAAAAAGAACATAGAAGATATTAAGGATATCGTAATGCTATGCGTCTCTAGATTATATATTATTATGATGAACACAAAAAAACGCGATAACAACCCAAACTTTTTTCAAATAATGTTTTAATTAAAAATTTTATTTGTTAAAAATGATTTTTGTGTGCCTTTGCTTTTGTGAAAATAAATGGGCTGAATATGCATTTCAGCATATTGATTCATATTCATTCAGTATATAATTTCAGCGGTTTGAACAATTTACGCTAGAATAAGAGACATCATTTTAGCCTACCTCTTATCTAAGTAAGAAAACGTTTTTATTTACATTTAAGTAGCATTTACTACTTTTCTAACCACTCTATTAAAAGGTAAAAATGGAGGTGAGTAAGATGCTTATGGGAGTTACTGGTTTCTGTACGTACTTCGTTTCCAATCAAAGAGTAAGTACACATTGAGAAATAGATTTCTTAAGAAAGATAAATAAAAAAAATTATATGCATTCAAATAACAATGTAACAGTAAATTATAAATATTCAATTAAAAAATATGCAGTACTTGCAAAGGAAATATATGCTTCAGTTTTCACAATTGCTGTTCTATTCTTCGTGCAAAGTGAAGTATATTAATTTCATATTTTTGATTTGACTGGCCTTTTTGATTGTCACTTTGCTTGTTAGTTTTGAGTGCTAATGAAAATTATTCACTTACTGTTGCATTTAATTAAAGACATCTAAAGAAATAAATATCATTAGAATTAAATTGGTGATCTTAAACCCATATAAGTCAAGCAATCTAAATTTTCTAGGCATCAGTAAAAGTTATATGCAGATGTGTGAGTTTCAAATTACAGTTTTACCCTTAGTAAAATTTTTAAAAAATGCTGAAAGAACTGTTTCTGAATTAAATTGTTTTAGCAAGAAAATTAAGTGGTATTATAATTAAGCCCAAAATGCACATGTTAATAAAGTTTTTAATCAAAATTAATGAAGATATCACTCACACAGTAATGTTTAAAGTGTTTCTATCATTAAGATACAAAACGTGCTATCTATAATTTTCATTTGATTTATTGTCTACTCCTGCAGTTGGGAAGTAAAGTATGAGCTGATGCAGCTTTTTTTCATATTCTTCAAGATTTCATATATTCGTCTTCTGTCATCTTCAAGACACTTCCCAATATTATGTAAATCGCACGACCATTGAATTGATGCTTTAGTTACCCCATGCAGGTTTATAAACGCTTTCTTGCAGACCTTCTTTTATGGGCTTATTTTAAAACAAAACTTTATAAAGCAACTTGCACCACGTTTTATTTTCGCAGACATCTTTGTTTCACTCGTAATTTTTCAAGGAATTATTTATAATATCTTGTTTCACTTTTGTTGAAAAAATATGTATTTTACTTATACAGAAATCTCCATCATTTTGATTAAAATAAGAAGAATATTGCTTCTTGTATCCGCAGTAAATCATTATTGCTAGGCTTTTTATGTTAAAATAGACATCGAATTTTTTTTGCTTAAGAATATAAATTAACTAGCATATTAAACGAATACAAATAGAAATTTACAAGTATCATCTGTGGATCTAAGAGTTGTTTTTCTGATTTCTTGTTCATGCGTGCATGTCATTTCGACAACAAACTATTGAACTTGGCAGATTTGCTTATTTGATCCACCGACTATCTAGTGCATGTCTTAGACAACTGAGACGAAAGGAATGCCTGTTTGGACCAGTCGTTAAGGGCTTTTAGTCCTGTCATTTGTAGTCAGTTGCTTGTAGAAGGTGGCGCCGTTGCATACCCCCTTCCTAGAGAAGAAAGCTGTTTTTTATGTTTGACTTTTTGTACGATGCTCTGAAAATGTTTTTTTTCCAGTCAATTAGCTTTTACTGCGACATTTAACTTTATGACTTTTACTAATGTTTCTTTTGTATGTGAACAGATTGTAATGAATGAGCTATTTCATCCTTTAGAGTAGGAGAGTCAAAATGGAAACTAGCCATAGTCAAAACAACCCAATTTATTTACTATTCTCAACAACGACACAAATTCAAGAATCTAAATTAAGAAATGCAAGAACTGATAAATATGGGAGCAATCAGAAGTAGACGAGATTATTAGATATTAAATCGCATCACTTACACTTAGCACGTCCAGACAATATACATTCTTATATTTGAAGATTATTTCTAAAGTAATCCAGTCCGAACCGATCGAATCCAATTTAACAAATAATTGACCAAATCGTCAATCTTATTATTAATAAAATAATCTACGATGTGCTCTCGTCTAGCTTTACTTTATCTTACGTTAATCTTCACTCTATTCTTTAACTTTTAACCTCTGTCTCTCCTTATCGAACCTTAAAGCTAATACTTGACATAATTTACATAAACTTCGTCTTCTTCTTTGGGAAGAAGTTTTCAATTATATAATATTTACATAAATAAAGTTATTCCCCAAGACGATTGTTAGAAAAATGTGGATAGACCTGTTACAAAATTAATCTTTCTGTTCTTTTTCCGGGTTCATTTTCAGTCTTTGTTTCACTTGGACACTTTTCGAAAGCAAAACATCCCTTGCACACAGTGTTAGTAAGGCTTTGAAAAAGATAATAAACTTTTTGGGAAAAATAACGAAAACAGAACAATATATTTTGACTTTAAAAATTTAAATGTTCTAATCAATCAAAACTTATCAATTTAACATCAACTACTCTCATAATCCTGAATGATGACGTTATTGTTTGCAAGAATTCTTTATATCAGTCACTTATATTGCTTATGTAAAGAACTAATGATTTAACTATATTTTTAAAAGGAAAGAGTACAGTATGTGGGATGAATTTCATCCACATTGAAGATCTACTTTACTATACAAGGTACAATTGGGAAAAACTTGGCCTATATAATGTGTTTGAAATAAACGGTACAATTATAAAATATTAATACTCGTGTGAGGTGCTGACATATGGTACCTTTAGATCTAGATTTATCTAATTGTTTAAAAACTTGTGATCATACAGATTTGTACAAATCTACATGGATCATATAAACATAATTTTATGGAAAACCTAAATTTTTATATATATAACAAATTGCCGAAATGATTAAAATTTTAATTAAGATATTGATGTTTTTCTGGTAGTCAACTTTGTCTTACAATTGATGAGGATGGATACATTGGCATCTTGTTTTATTTTACATCTAAAAAACACTCTCACAATCATAGAACAAAAGACGTTGGACACAAGCTTAGCATTACATTATAAATACTAACAGCGGCCGGCAAATTTTCCAAGAAAGCAGATGCTTAAATACAAAAATCTAACCGGAAGTTCCGAAACTCTCATGACTTCCGTGGAAGACTCTTCTTATTGGTGAACCGCTATCTTACGATATGGGTTACATAACCACTAATCTAAATTCGCTAACAACCTAATTTTTAAGTGTTAAAAGTTACGATTAACTCCCTTTAGGTGGGTAACTAACAGTTATTTATTTTTTCAAAGTTCTGGAAGTTTCAGGACTATTACAAATTAAAAGGCTCTCGAGAAAATTTACGTGAATTATTACATGTATAAGGATGCTCAGAAAACAACCTCAGACCTTAGAGTTATGCTCAAATCATATTAATTATTAAAACTATATTTGAATCCTTAGACACTAATGAAAAAATCCTGTTTTTTCAATACAGTCTGAAACTGTAATACATTAACTATAAATTCATCTTTGTAAAGGAATATTTATGGTTATTATGGTAATTATAATTATGAAAATATCATATGTATTTATAATTAAAGATAGGTAAATTGTCATTATATATTAAACTTGGCTATGATATAAAATCAGTAGGTAGAAACTTAATTTTTTTTATTGATTTCTTAAAGAAAAATTACGCTATAAGTTATTCACTAAGCAAGTATTACACACACATTATTTGTTTCTCTTCAGAATTATATAAATGATTGAAAAAACTCGGAAACAATTTATTCAACACTTAACATTTCAATCGCAATTTAAAATTTCTTTCAAATGTATTCACTAATCAGTCACAATCACATTATAAATTACAGCAGTAATTAAATTAACCAATTACTAAAACGCAAAACGTTTCTAATCCGGGCAGAAATTACTTCTCTTTTTTTTTAAAAAAAAGAGATTTATCCCATAAAATAACGGTTCCTGTAAAATTAAGGATTAAGTAGAGATTAAGCCTTTCTACAGAATTAACGTTTTAATTTTCTTTAAAATGTAATTGAAGTTCAAAGTACTTATAGGAAATGGGCAATGATTTAATTTATCAAGAGATAATAGTTAGGACAGGTATCTTAATTTTTTCTTCGAGTAAGAAATTTATTACATTTATTTAAATTATTTTACCTAAAAAAGATGATGAATAATCGATTCAAAGTAAAATACTGAAGCTCTCAGCTGAAAGTATTTCGCGATTAAATTAGGATTGATCCAGATAACTGTTTCTCGGAAGTTTTAAATGAGGTATTCTTATTCCTCAAGCTCTCCTTTACATAAATGAGTTTAATTTTTTTGATTTGTAGCGAAGTTTTTGGTAGAAAATTACATTTAAATAAAATATATCACATTTAAGAGTTTCATTAAATTTTTTTTTGCTTGCTTGCTTTTTGTGTGTATTCGTACACTCCTTACTTCAAGCCCTTGTTTTGCAGTCTATTCCTAGGGTAAATTTGAAATGCTTCAAATAAAGACGATTTGGTAAAGTAAATAACGAAATGCTTTTCAAAATGGAAATTAAGCTATTTCACATTAAAATACTTTGTACTACAAACAATTTCTCTCATTGCATTTTTATCAATAAACTGCTATTGAAAATGACAAAGATTATAAGAAAAAATATTAAAGTAAAATATAATTGCTTACTAAGTAATTTTAAAATTATTTCCTTACGTAAAGTAAATTTATTTTCCTTCGAACAAGATTTTTTTAATTTTCTTAAAATTCCATAATTTTAAAAACAAAAATTTATATAATGTATTTAATCCTGCTTAGGCCTTTTTTATTAATAAAATAAATCATTACTTCTTGTACCTACGCTAAAAACACTTATTAACATATCTCAATTATTATAATTTCCTGTTTATTATTTATTAAATTTGATAATAAATTTAAAGGCAAAATTAATTTTAGAACTCAAATCAAATTTCATTAGCTTATCTTGTTTCATTATATAGAAATAAAGAATTCTCTAATTGGTAAAAACGAATCTGTTAATAATTTTTTTGCATGCATTTGTATATTAAATATATATGTTCTGAAATTCGATTCTAAATAACTAATTCATATAAAATACGAAAACATTTCATATATTACATAGAAACTGCTTACCAAAACATCGTTACGCTGTACACTATGATAAATCTATTACATTGGGTATATCAAAGTGCATAGTCATACAAAGCCTGTAACACCATACAGTCTATGTAACTCAAATAATTACCTTGCTCATACACTGCATTGACAACATTATGTTGATTAGGAAATAGATAATATTAAATAGGTATATAGTACAACTCAGTTTTGCCATAATAAACGTACTTAACCCGTAATCGTGAACTCTCTGGTTCCACCCGATAAATACGTGACCACAGTAGCTGAGTGGTCATGGTCACGACTTCGGAGTCAGCATTACTTCTGTTGATTAGTGGGTTACAGCAGCGTTTCTCAAACTTTAGGGCACCCCTCCCCATGGGGGGGGCGTGATAACTCTACAAGGGGGCGCGAGCATATTGAAAAGTCGAAAACTAAAGATTATTTAAGAAAATTACTAATTTACTGAAATAAACAAATTAAATACATTCTGACATAATAATGAATAAAAGACACATTTACAGTGATATAATGCACTTATAAATGCGTCAACACGCACAATGAATTTTATAATTAATTTAGCAATACTAAGTTAAGAACAAGTTTAATTATATTTCTAGTGACCCCGTGATCTTGTAGTATACAAAATTATGTACAAAAGTTCACACTTATCTTGATAATCTGTACGGCTTATAATTAATCTCTTGGCTGCCGATTAAAAGTTATGCAATTCGCTACCCAATGCCACCGTTTTCCAAGTAGGCGCGCGTATGTGATGTATTGGGGAGGAGGGAAGAAAAAGAATAAATAAGCAAATCCTTCGCAAACACTGTCATACCCCATTTATTGCATTTCATTGCCATCGGAATAATTTTATGAATATCAGTGCACAGAAAAGATCATGCTTCGAAAAGACGTATATATACGTTCAGTGGAAAAACACTTTGGCTGAGCGAAACATTTATATACGCCCTTAAGAGGTTTAAGTCGTATTGTAGCTTTTTCATCAAAGTATAGTATTACTGAATTCAATACATTGTTATTGTATGGAGGGGGGCGCGATGGAAATCGTGATTGAATATTGGGTCGTAAATATTGAAAGTTTGAGAAGCACTTATCTACCTATTAACTACAATGAAACACACACAATAAAAGGGTGAAATAGTGCAATCTTGTTACGTAAATGAGGATTTTAACTCGTGGATTTTATGACATCAGATTAAAATGTAAAATAAAACTTTAAGAGCGATGAGATTTTATTGTCAGAAAAAAAATCCTTAAAAATACAGGATACAACCGAAAAATTTGCACAATAAATCAAAGAAGTTTTTCACGCCTTCTACAGCCCTCAGACACAACTATCAGTGTCTAAATGTACATTAACTTTATATGTAAGCAACAACTTCCTTGTGATTTTTTAACAGCTAAAACAATACTGACTCAGTTGCAGTAAGCGACTGCTATTTATAGTCTGCATGGCTGCCTTGTAGCTCTTTCTCGAAAGATATCCTACGTCATAGATAATGATGTGTTAATGGATTTCTCCAATAATTTCCCGAAACATCCATATTATCCATCCAAAAAACGACCACCAACCAGCAAATGTAGTTGCCAACTTGCCAAATTTCGTCACCAAAAACATACCAACTTGTCTGTAACACCAGTATTTCACCAAATTTCGATTGAAACGCCATTATAATGTAAGAGGCAGCTTTGCTTGTAAATATTACAATTTTAATCATAAAATAAATAACATAAAAAAACTATGATTAGTGTATTAAACATCCAGATACATATTATTTACACTATTTTAATCATTAATTACATAAATTTTGTAACAACATAATTGCGCTAAGTTTAAAATTATTGGATTTGTCAGGAAACAACTACGAAAGCTTTATTTTGTGATTCAATTTTCATTAACATACTGAATAAAAGAAGATAAACCAACAAAGGAACACTCTAGGGAATTCGCAATAGCGACTTAAAATAATTACCCATCGGTAAAATAATTAACGACGAAATAAAAGAAAATGAAGATCGTAGAAACGAAACATCATGTTTTCCTTTTCGAGCATTTTTTTCTTTTTGTAAATGATTTGTGTTAGTCTTTTTGGATATTCAGTGAAGCTCCCTTGCCCTCGTCTTTTCGATGATCGTGTTTATTTATTTCTGTAGCTTGCATGTAATTTTGCGTCGCTTCTTTGTTATTATGCAGATCGTAAATAAAAAAAGAAATCGTGACATAAAACATCGTGAAATAAATAACGAAATAATATTGGTTTTCCATCACATGCATCCTAGATAATTTCTTTACATTTCTCTCACTTTAAGGAATAGGATAGTGCCAGAAAGAATTAATTTTATTCTTTGTGTTTTTCTTAAATTTATATAAGATGATAATTTTATCAAATAATAGCATTAAAATATGCAATTAAATATACAATTAAATTATTCGTAAAATAATGTTAGTTAAGATATTGATAAATATTCCTTACAATAAAGAGGAAACAATTGTTTCAAGGAATGGAAATAATTTCAAGACACTATATTATTGCTGCGTTCATGACACTAGTTTTACTTAAATTAGAAATTTTAAGAAAACGCAGTTTTCTAATTTTACACAGTTGTCTTTTAAAATTGCAACATCAGGAAAGAAAACAAAAAAAATTACTTACTGTTGACAGACAATATTGCACAACCTCTGGCAATAAAGTCCGGTGAATGAAGTCAGAACGGCTGACCAGGTAACACTGGCCAAGTAAAGCGCAGCACATGCATTGTGGCAGGTGTTAACCATTTGCTCCTACCGTTGTTCAGTTGAGACTCATTTGTATTGCATATAAGACTTGTTAAGTGTTTGCTTAGTACGTTGTTTTTTAACAGATAACAGGCAACTGAACGAACAAAAGCTCCATTTAAGATTTGTATTAAGCATGGCAAGACACCAAAAGAGACTTATGCGATGCAGGCACATATTTATAAAGATCAAGTATTTTCCATGAAGTGTGCGGAAAACACTTGATCCCTTTAGCAGAGGACTGGTGAACTCCGGCAGTGGTGAAAACATTGAGAAAGTGAGGAGGAACGTCAATTATCTGCACGCATGATAGCAGATAAAATGCAAATTAACCGTGAATCCGTGCGAAAAATCATTACCCAGAATTTAGGAATGAGGAAAACGTGTTATCGATTTTAACGGTATTATTATTGACGATATTCCTAACATCCAACGAAACGTGACGAGGCTTTTGAACTCCATCCCAAAAGAAGACTTCTTGCAAAGTTTCCAGGACATGTATAGAATGTCTCAGAGGTACATTGTTATGAGAGGTGACTATTTCGTGAGAGGTGACTTTTGTTAATATCTCATCTACGTTAATGTTACAGGACTATTCACCGAACTTTATTGTCAAAGGTTGTATTAAGAAAACATGATTAAATGTTTTTTTTCAATGGGGCTGCGTGTTGGTAGTTTCTACCTATGCAGACCAAGTTCATTCCCCAGGAGATGGTATCAGTTTTTAGTGCGACTCCATATAGACGATACCAATTGCCTCAAGTAATTTTGACGTCCAGTTTCCTCCCGAGATGGAAGCGCCTGAGCTCTGACGATGCGAAATTGAACTGAGGAATTTATTTTTGCTGAGAGCCCCAAATCAAACGGGCACTTCAAGGGATTTTTTACATGCCGCATAATCATACGACATGGCCTCTGTCAATTTTCTGCATCATGAAAATCCACCCGACTTGGGCCAAGGTCGAATCCGCAACCTTGGGTGCAGAAGGTCAGCGACAAACCAACTACGCCACCCAGGCAGTTAAAATCGGTGGGTTGATTAAATGTGTAGGCAGTTCGTGTTTATATAGGCTCTGAAAAACCTATCGACTCTTGCAGTCTATCAAAACAGTTAAAACCCAATAAGACAAAGAGTCGAACACTGGGCGAGGATGGCAAAGGATGCTTGAAGTATAAGTTAAATTTCATCAATTGTAGTGCCTTGAGAGTGATGGTGTCCGATTCTCTCAGCCAACCATGTATAGATGATAGAATGAGATATTGAAAACATACTAGCCAGGGCAGCAGTCCAAACTCATAGTAATGATCACCTTGCAGCCATTCATACTGCCTCCGACGTCGACACACTGTGGGTTCAAGTACTTGTCTTATGGCAATCAAGCCGATTTTCTGAATGATGTGTGAGGTACCCAAACGATCCTGCAAATCTAACATGATAACATGTCTGTCTTCTTAGTCATTATTAGCGGGAAGCTTTTGAGATTTTATGTAACATTTAGTATGACCCTCCCAAACTCATCAGTTTCGTATTCACCCAACAGTCAGGGATTCATGCTAGTGATAGTTGCCATATCACGAAAGTGTAAGCCGCCCTTTTTTAACCAGAAATTTCGTTCTATTTATACTGATGGACAACCGGAAGCTCTTAAAATCCTATGACTTCCGTTAAATGCTTTTCTGATTGGCCCAGATAATAGGATGATGTAGGTGAAGAAATTCCTAATTTAAAAACAACGAACGTTTTATTTCGAAAAGATAAAATTATGGAGGTAAATTAGAAATTGATTATTACGCAAAATTCTGGGGGCATAGAACCATTCTCGATTAGTAACTCTCAAGAGTAAATTAATGTAAAATATTACACTCACACACATACAATATATATATATATCAGTTCGTAATTGTTATAGAAATTTTTATACGACACATTTTACTGTAGTAAACATTTTCAATATATTGTTTATATATGAATTTTTTTTTATTTTTCTATTGTTTAATTGTAACAAATATCTCTTTAGCCATACTTTTTGTTTCGAGTATTTTCAGTTAGTTTTGCATATGATGGAAATGAAATAAAACAAAAAAAAGCATTCTAATGAATTAAATTTTTTTTTTCGGTTTTTAAATCTTGCTTTATCGTTGACCTTTATTTTGGATATATGGTGACATATTGCTCCATATTGGATGCATAATTTTGATAATATAATCTCTAGACTATGAATGCAATGTAAGAGTAGAAAATGAGCTCTTAGAGCAATTTGGTGTCGTATATTTCTCCATCGCCAGAATTGAGAAATAAATTACAATTTCGCTTTTTCTCTTCGTACTTCGGAAAAAATTCTTAATGCTTGAAAGAAACAGAAAAAATATTTATTCAATCTCTCAAAATGAATCATGTAAGAAATTCATGTTATCTATCTATTTCTTTGAGAAAAAATATTTATTTGGCCGCTAATTAATTTATGTGTTTACTAATTTGTTTAATTTATCATTAATATATTCTAACAGATTACATTTTATCTGTATTGCGTGTGTTTTCTTCATGGTAGTTTTCTCAAAAACTTTGTAAAAAGAAAGGGCAAAATATTTTCTAGTCGTGTAATCATAAGATTGTAGTTAATTTTTCAATTAATACTTGAACAATAAATTACTGATGCCATAGATAATTTTCCCTTGTTCTAAAATTACATCTTATAATGCAGTGATGTTCTGAAAATTAATATGTAGATTCAGCTGAAATTTTAGACAAGGCATTTAAAATAATTTAACTTACAATTAATTGATAATATGACTCAGAAATATAGAATTCCATAATTATGTTTTAACGAATGCATATTGGAATAGCTGAATTGTATTAAATTTTATAACAGAATTACTTTTATTGTATTCAAAGTTTCAATCTATGTGCAGTTATGAATATATAATTATGACACGTCATTAGTTCCATGGTACGTATCAATTGTATATTATACGTACAAGATGCACACAGACAGAATATAATCACATTAACAGAGTAGTGCTATAATGACCATGCAATGTCATATTGATTCGACAGGATTGTGTATGCTCTCCGACGCTTCATGTTACATTGATTATACATATATTGTTAAAGCCGCTTTATTAGAACATTAACTGTCCCATTTTGTTAGTCTCGTTCTAGATTGGTTCATATATGTTGCATTTGCATGTAAGGTTCGTGAAAAAATGCAGAAGTTTCTTCTTTATTGATTTTTGTTTACTTATTTTTGATTCTTGAAAACAATTTATATATTTCATTGTAGTTCAGTACTTCTCAAATTTTTTCAGTATTTGTGATCCAATATTCATTCATAATTATCGTCACGGCCCCCTGCATACAAATAACAATTCATTGAATTCAATTATGCTATACTTTTTCGCTAAAGCTACAATACGACTTTGACAGTACAAATTATCAAATGTTAATTTTTGTATATAATTTTATATCTGACAAGCCCATGGGGTTACTGGTAAAAATTAAATTTGTTCTTAACTTAGTATTGTTAAATTAATTATCATATACATTGTGCAGTATTGATGTATTTACAAGTGTATTATATCAGTGTAAATGTCAATTTTATTTCTTATTATGTCAGAATGTATTTTATTTGTTCGCTTTCAGTAAACTAACAGTTTTTTAAATAATCTTCTGTTTTCGACTTTCTAATATACTCGCATCCTCGTAGAGTTATCACTCCCTTCAAGGGCAGCGCGCCCCAAAGTTTGAGAAACGCT
>BMAO01021939.1:0-16784 GCA_019973975.1 Trichonephila clavata
ATTAGATATCTAATGGTACAGATATCTATTGTTTAAATAAACCAAGCAAAAATATGGGATAATTTGAATGGTTTGATGGTTTGATTTTTTTAAACAAAATTACAGACTAGTACACACAAGAAAAAACAATGCAAAACATAGCAAAAAAGTCATATTTCCATTTGCAATTTTCGAAAACTCAGCACATTTGAAACACTTCAATTCCCAATTTCATATGCATTATTACATACATTTTAGACATGAAAATGAGATTCTTCGCAATCTTTATAAACATACCTCTAATGAAATATAAAAATATTTTTCATTTACTAAGTATGCTGAGCTGAAAAAACTTATTTAAAAGTTTTTAAATTGCAAAATTATTGCTATTTTATGCCGCGCTACAAATACAAATTATTAATTTAATGCAATGAGATTGAAATTACTTTTAGGAAGTATAAAACTCTACAATTCTATTACAAGAGAAAAAAATTACTGAAGTAATTTTAATATGCACAGATGATTAACACACACATATGCACAAAATAGCAACAACTAAAAATCTTTTGTCCATTCTTTTTTGATGTGCCGCATTATAACAAAAAACAATAATGACAATAGTAATCTTAAATAATCATGCATTTTACAATACAGGATTATTTATATAAGCATTAAAAAAAACACATTTATAATAGTTATTCAGAAATTTAAAACTTCAAATAAACCAATTTTTCTAGGGCATTTTCTATCAATTTTAACATAAGCATATAAGATAAAATATTAGCAACAAAAGTAGTATTTTACAAAAAATAAAATACGGCTCTCTACTTTATTATATATATTTAAAAAAAAAAAAAAAAGAGAGTTTTGACAATAATATTCTATTCATATTTTATAAAACTATTAAATGTTCTAATTTTCTTCCCCTGAAATTAAACTGATATTTAATTTTATGTGTTAAAGGGGGGGGGGGATAAAATATTTTTTACAATTTTGAAGACTAGTATGAAATGTGGGTACATGTTGTAATAAACTTATTTTACATGTACCAAGATTGTGAGAAGTTAAAACATGTACCAAGTTTGGCCCTGTTCTATATTAAAGAAGGTCAGTCATATATACCACAAATATGCCGAAACTGATTAAATACTACCAAAAAAAAATAGTTCACGTTCAAACAAATGTGAATGCAAGAGGTTGCAAAAAAACCTGAATATACTTCAAAAATTAAAGTAGATTTTTATAATTTAGATAAAGGCAAAATTTTATGAAGGCTATCTTCGCCAAATCTGCGAGAGCTTAAACAAGACATGGAGACCATTTTCAGACAGAAAAATGTGTTTTCACAAAAATTTGCAATGTTATAATTTGTACATGTTCGCAATATGAAGTTTTTAAAATATCAAAATATTCCACAGATATGTTTCATGTTTTTATCTGACATGTACAGGAATAGCTCATGTTGCATTACTCTATAGGAGGAAAAAAATGTGAAACATGTTTTAGCCTTTCAGTCTGTAAAAGAAAGAAATCTTAACATTAAAAGTGACCTTCATGGAACCCCTAGACAAAATGCTGAGGACCCCGAGATCCACAGACCACAGTTTTAGAACCGCTACTCTACAGGATAGTGTAGCCAGAATATATTAATATTGAAGTACTTTTATATCTGGGAAAAAATATTCCAAATTCAAATCCTATTCTTTAACATTCAGCGAAGACAGCCTTAAATGAACATGGTACATTAAAAGGTCCAAAAAAAACGTTCTGCCATGAAATTCACAGAGAGTTACATTTAAAGGGACAAATTTAAACTTACCTTGAAAATCTAATTATATTAAATAGAACAAATCAGCAAATAAGAAAAAGAAATCGATATATTTTTGGATAGACATCTAAAAACAATAAAATCAATGTATGAAAAACTATACATGAAAAAAAAACACATTTTAAGGACTGAAATATTAGCATAAAGTTTAAAGAAATGTTTACAGGAATATGAATGGTAGAAATAACTTTACTTTAAAACAAAACACTTCTTTACTAGCAAACCACAGAACTGAAATTAACGGTTTAAAGTTCCATGCTAGTAAAGAAGTTAGAAAAACTTGGAATTGCTTACATGAGAGGGGGGGATACAAGATGAGACGAATTTAAAACTTATATAATTACCGTAAAATTCGGCATATAACACGCACTTTGAAACCAAAAAATGAGATCAAAATTTACACGCGTTATATGTAGGGTACAAAAATAATAGCTCTAAAAATAAAAAGGAGATAAGCATTAAAAATTATTACTCTACATATATCGAAATATGTTTAATTAAAAGAAATGACATTCTGTATGAACTTAAATGATTGCAGTTCTAAAAGTATATTATATTTTTTTTCAAAAGCTTAGGATAATACCTAAAACAAATCATTTAAAAACATAAAAGAATTGCTCAAGTTCATTTTAGGTTTCTTCATTAAAAGAGGGTGCGTGTGATACAGCGAATATACCTAAAAATTAAAAATTAGACCTCAATAGTATAGGTGCGCAATACACAACTGTGCACGTTATACGCCGGATTTTACAGTATTTAAATTTGGCGACAGTACTTGGTTCTATTATTAAGATAATACAACTTTGGAACTTAAGAAAGCACTTTTAAAGTCAATAAAGCATAAATGGATGCTCAATTTAAAGTCTAATGAATATGATTTAAAACAAAATATATAACAATGCGTATTAATTTATTAACACAAAAAGTTCATGTTATTCAAAACTAGCATATTGTGGCATTGCAGAGATTCAAATATGGTCAAACAGAAAATAAAACATAAATAGATAGTGCAAAGTAATGATCACACAAGTCCAAAAAAAAAAAAATACTAACTATAGAAGTAATATATACTATATTACAACAAAAGTTAAAGTGGCACCGGTTATAATTCAATACCAATAAACTATGCAAAATATTTGTAATACCAAAATAATTTTCAAAAAGAACATCAACTACATAAATTCAATAAGATTTACAACTGAGAAGTGGTTCATATTTTGATGACTATAAGAAAACTTCTATGCAACCAATAAAAAAAGACTAGCTGATAAATAAGAACTAATTCTAAATATGTATTTAAAACAATAAGTAATAAAATTTATTTTATAATAGAAAATAATCTATTGTAGGTTTTATGTATGTGCGCGTAAGGACAGCACTATTAAGATTAATTAAAACTTTGAATAATGGAGTATAAATCTAAACATCAAACAGACTTATAAGCTATGCAGTTTTGGCGACAAATAGCTGAATTAGATACTTTTGGGACAAGTTTCTAAAAAATAAAAATGTTACACGATTCATTTATATCCATTACAAAACAACTAATTTAACACAGTGATTTGCAGACTTCTGTTCTACAGGTGTACATTCTCATTATGCCTGCACAGATGAATATAAAAATTCCACTTTTCCAAGCTATACTACATCATAAGGCATAATTTCAATACAAGTCAATGTTTCACTTCATTTAAATGCATTATTCCCTATGTATGCAGAAATATCTTTTTTGCTATACCAATAAAAACATTTGCTGACAGGAAACAAACTGCTTGCGCAAATTGTTTTCTTTTTTCAAATCTTCAAAACAGCTTTCTAGCAGAAATATCCATGCATTAAAAGAGTCATAATAAATTAATTTGCTGTGTCATAGAACTTGTATTGCTTGAGAACTTGTATTGCTTTTTAAAGATCCAGTGACACAGCTCTGTCTGATAAAATCACAGTATAATTCATTGTATAAAGTTAATTAAAACTGTTCACTAGTTTTTCAAAAAACTGTGAACTATACAGTAATCCAATGAAGGATTCTTTGTTCCTATACTGTTCAGTTCGATTCATCAGGCAAAAGATTTGCTGCAAGAATGCGACCATTTTGTAGATTCTGTAAAAAAATTCAAATTTTTATAATACACACCAAAAATGAATTTTTATCTAAAAAATATAAATATTTTTAAAATACTTCCTTCCAAAATTCAACACACAAAAACATTTGCTCCAATTGCTTTTTTAAAAAAAAAAGATAGATAACAGTAATTGTAACCAATTTTAAATCTAAATACAATCTATTACATATTTAGTTATATACTTGCTTTAGCTACTAATAAATTATACTTAACTACTTTTTGAATTCCAGCTTTCACCAACAATTAACTTAATTTTCAAAAAAGTTACAAGTCTCATCAACTTCTTTTATAATTCATATATTGGATTAAAATTCATACCAAAAACTAAGTAATTTCTAATCAACCACTGATGTAAGTAAAATATGTGTAAGTACCGTATTTATTCAAAAAAAAGCTGCACTATTTTCCAGTGTTAATGCTACTGAAAATCAAGTGCCGCTTAGAATCAAAGGTAAAAAAATACAGTGGATGGGGAAATTGAGTTCCCACGCCTTTCAAAAGCAAAGATGTAACCATGCATTCTGGCCACTTGCATCGTTGACTCATCACAGCCTATCCTGAATTTCACTGTCTGCTCTGATTTAGAAAGGTTTTTTTAATACACTTGCTTTCAATCATCTATAAACATCATGGATATCGGTAATGGCATCAAGACTATGAAAAGACGCAAGTGTGAAAAGAAAGACTATTTTGCATGCAGAAAAAAATAATAAAGTAAACGGACAGAAAATTTTATACGGATTAAACAAATATACACTGATGGCATAAGCAACATGATATAATTTTCTCCTGTAAATCTTCAACAAGGTCTTTCACAGGACCAAAAGAATGGAAAACATCCTGAAGTAGATAATAGTGTGGCTCAGTTTGTACGTGATGTTCATTCTAAAGAATTGCCAGTTACAATACAAATGCTGCAATGCAAGGCAAAAGAGGGCTTTTTGTTAATTTAGAATTGAGAATTTTAAAGCATCAAGAGGTTAGTGTGAAAAATTTAAGAAAAATGAAGGATTTTCTTTGAAACAGATTTGGAATGTGAATCGATGACAACATTTATTCTCAAATACATGTTAAGAATTTGGGATACGGCTTAAATTTGAATAAGTATGGTAGTTATGTATAAAGTAATTATGCAAAATCAGGAATTCAAAAAGAAAATTATGAAGAATTTTATGACATTTAATTATCTCGAAAACTTTCTTTTTTCAGTTAGGTTTTCTACTACCTATATTTTTGAATTAAACAATTTTTCCAGTAAAGTTATTTGCACTTGCTAAGGTCCCAATACAGGAACAATACCAAAAAAATCATACAAGATTGCCAAGTGTAGGTGAGTTGGATTTTTTTTTTTTTTTTTTTTGGCATAAGAGCCAACTGCGGCTATGCTGCACCAAGCAATTGTTTATGTTAAAGAGTTTAAAAAAATAGAATACTTGCCTTTTTTTTTAAAAAAAAAAAGTAAGTTTTGATGGGGATGTTCCCTTACCAGGTCAGACGTACAGAGGAAAAGGTGGGCATAGTGAAACTATGATGAAATGCCAGGTACACTTAAGCTAAATATGTTATATAGTACATATAACATGGAAAGATCAGCACTCTGTACTTTCATTAAAAAGTAGGTGCCTGTGAGTAAAATGGTTAAGTGTAATTGGGTGAGAGAGTAAGTTTATTAATGCACACACTAAAGCAATGTGAAGGCTATTGGACTAATTTTGAACCCTAATCAAGTGATGAGAATGGAAAGATGCCACCCCACTCTCCTAACTCGCACATCCCACCAACATGAGGACTTTGTGTCACAACAGATTTAATACACATCAGCCTCTCAACATGACAGGTCTTCAGTGGCATCAAAACTCAAACCAGGGACTCAATGATGCCAGCTACAAGTTCGTGACCGTGACCACTAGACTACCACAGTCACCAAAGTATGAGCAACAAAAGTCAATTTCATCATTTGGCATGTGTTTTACATGTTATTAAAATTTGAATTAATCTTTCAAAATTTTATGGTAAGAATTTGATTTTTAAAATCCATTAATATATTTTTTAGCGACCAAAACTTTATACAGAATTTATTTTTCCTATAACTTTTACATGTATACAAAATCTATACATCTCATGATAATTTAAAAGTTAAGAAAAGTTATATCCAAATAAAAATAATTAATAAGAAAGCTTATAACACTCCTAGAGTAATATGAAGAAAATTTCTTTTAAGTAAAGCTTTTGAGTAAATCAAACATTCTTTTCAAAAGAAAATTCTTGAAAGAAAATTGAAATTTTTACAATAAAGATTTTGATAAGAAAATTACTATAGAACAGGGTCCTTTTTTTGTACTGGTTCAATTTATACTAATATACTATACTGATTTAAATTTAAAGGCAAGTATGTAGTAATATACGAGAAAGTAATAGCTTTACAAAAAAGATGCTTTTATTAAAACAGAAATTAACTTTTAGATTATGTTTATTAAAAAATTATTACACATTTAGAAGTTAAAATTTTAAAAAATATAAGCAGAAAATAACTTTTACAAGACATCTTTGAATGCTTAAGAGAGATCATCATTAGGAACTTCATTTTCATTCATTACTTTTAGCATGCACGGAAATAAATTTAATAATGTAAAATTTAACAGAAACAATTTTTGTTGGGTCTGTTACCTCAGCATTTCTTGAAACTTCTTCATGAATATTGGGAATTTGTTTATTACATTATCACTAGAAATAGCATAAAAATTAAGGATACTATTAAAAGAAATCTTATTTTTATTTAAATGCTGTACCATTTCATTATTTTTATAACAACTAGAACATTCATCACTTTCAGATTTCCTCTAATTTAATAATTTATGTTAATTGTGTTAATTTTTTTCCCAGCAGATCACTTTAAAAGTGAACATAATGAAGCCTTTATGAAATTTATGTACATTATCCTGAAATGCAAGGAGCCCTTTTAGCTTCTGTGTTAATACTGTCCAACAAACTTTATAGTACAAACTTTTTTTTTGGCACTACTTTTTTCTCCTGTGGAATTTCCAATCAAATTTAATAATTCCAAAAAATGATATTCAGTGGGATCAAAGTGACCATAATAGGGACTAATTTAAAATTTATACCATTACTATCATCAAACACTGCAGAAGAAAGGATCTTGTTTCACACATTTAATCATATACCATATTTACTCGAATCTAAGCCGCCATTGATTCCAAGCCCCATCCCAAATTCTCAAAAAGTTTTTATGAAAAAAGGTTGTCATTGATTCTAAACCACACCTCCAATTCTCTACACATTTTTAAGATAAAACAGAAAATTGAGTAAAAAGTTCATCAATATCCAATACTTAAAATTTTTTTTTACAGAGAAATAATAAAAAGTTAATTTATTTCATCAGTATTAAAATCTTTTAAATACATAACTCAACTTATAATTACTGTAACTGTCAGAATCATGTTTCGAAAATGATTCGTCGCTCCCATTGTCAAAGCAGACTTCAGTATTAGTGGCGGCGGCATTTTCCCACATAGTGTTGTCTTCCATGCCATACAATGCATGTTTTATGCAACATTTTTTTAAAAGAATGAATGATGGAAGAATGTAAAAGAATCATTAAAGACTATTAAACCTTTACAAGTAAAAATTATATCACTTCCTTAATACCATCGACATATATTTGTTCCATCCAAGTCAAGTTTCAGTGGTCATGCTCTGTTTCAGTTTCTTTCTGCATACAAAATTGCCTCCCTCTTCACACTAGCAACATAGTGAACTCGCCTTGATGCTATTACAGATACCTTTGATGTTAGATGATTAAAATAATGCAGACACAAAGAAATTTCCTTAATATGAGCAAACACAATGATGTTTAGGATAGACAGAATACTTGAGAGAAACTGCAGAATATGATAAAAAAATCCATGCAAATCGCCAGAATGGATGGTTCCATTTTTCCTCCTGAAAGGGCGAAAACTCAATTTCCCCTTCCAACAAATGTTCTGTCTACGATTCAAAGCTGCACCTGATTTTCAGTAGCATTAATACTGGAAAAATAGTGCAGCTTAGATTCAAGTAAATACTGTACTTTGACTAAAAGTTAGTTCAGAGTAAAGGTTTGAATCCATACTGTTTGGCTCAGCTGCAGTCAAAAGGATTATATTCTACAACAAAAAATGTAAACAGTACATCAGCTTTGATTACATGTCACTGATCATCCTTGAAAAAAATGATGTAATTTTGAGCAACTGCTATTTGATTTATCATTTGTGATAAGGCTTGGAGGTTTGACATGACAGTTTATTCCTTTACACAAATATAAAACAAATTCTAGTAAAGAAAAGACTTAAGAATCCAGAGAAAAGTTTTATTTTCAGTAACAAAGTAGAAAATACTTTGGGACATTGACAGTATATGATCAGCTTACTGAATAGGTTATTAATTAACTGTTTTGTGTATTTAATCTGCACCGAAAAAAATTCACTTCAAATATGTGCATTCATCTATTTTTGCAATTATCCAGAGAAATACTTAAAATTTCAGTTTAGATATAAAATAAATCTAAAATGTAACTAATGCAGAGAAAATGAATTTAAAATAACATTCTCCAAATTATCAAAAAATATTAAATACACAGGAATAGTAATATATAAATTAATACATGAACATCAGAAATAAAATTATTATTTTATGTTATACATATTTTTTCAATCAAATTAAAAATTTATATTTTGAATAATATTGATCTGAAAACAGTTTCAAAATTATATTCTTTCAAAATATATAGATTTCATTTACACATAAGTTTTTAAGTTACATATTGTAACACACAAATGATGTGAAAATTATATATAACCAAACTTTCTTCACAAAAGATAAATTTTTAAGTATACAAAAATTATAAATTTATTTGAATGCCATACCTTTCCATCAACTTTCAAAGACTTCTTTCCATTTTCTGCTTCCCATATTTCTATTTTGACTTCAGTGGCACCTTTATAATTGTTCCACTACATGTGAAAAATTTAGATTATAACACCCATATAAGTAACACTTGCTTCTTATGGAAATATTTTATTCTTTGAAATTTAGTTACCTTAATATTAAAGTATGACCATAAATTTATTAACACAATACATAATGCAAATAATTATAAAAAAAAATACCACTATGTCAGTCCAAGCAACTTATATAATTTGCTTAGCATGAAAATTTGGACAGAAGTATTTTAAGGTATGACAATGAATGATGTGAGAAACAACAGTACAATTCACACAATTATTGCTATGAACAATAGTAACACCTACATTATTGGAACATTATCTAAAATGATACTGGAATAGTACTAGCAGAAGGAAAAATTCCAGAGCTAGACAAGGACAAGAAAATGAAAAAGCAACCAATAAGAGGACAGAGGTAAATGAAAAGCTAAACATTTCTTGTTTATAAATTTTCTACCAACACATCTTCATATATCATAACATTTTGGATGCAGCAAACAGTGAGCAGAATTGAAGTATATATAATTGCAAAGGAATCTGATTAATTGTGTTATTTTTCAAATCAAATACGCATTTACACTTTGAGCATAGTCTGATAAAAACTAAGCTTATTGATTTTCAGATAACAAAGGTCAAATATTGAGAAATTGGGGAAAGTGACCTTGGTAGCCTCAAAAATACAAAAATGACAGCAGAAGATAATTTTATGATTTAAATGTTGTAAGTTTTCTGTCAAATATTTTTTAACACATGTAGAGCAAATACTATCTTGAATCTGTACAACATTGGAATATTTCATTGCTGCAAAAGCTCTAAGTTTTTTCATAGTTAACCATTCATAACCATGCTCATAGATATTTAATAATATCTTCAAAAATGCAAGAGCCGTGGAAGAAAAAGAAGTATTCCTATTGTCAGGGTCACGCGGTGAATTTATTATATTACTCATTGGTGACGTAATGATGTAATGGTTTAAAACGAGCTGCTTGTGTATCTTGTCTTTGGCAAGGAGCCAAAAGAAGTAGTAGATAGATTTCTCTCGGAATAAAATGGTGAATTGATGTTGCTCTGATGAGTTTAGTTTTCTTTAGTATGAATGGGTTCACGGCTGACATTTGTGCGAGAAAACCGAAATGGATTTCGAATCGTTTCGAAGATTAAGGATTTAAAACTGTTTTGAAGATTGAGGATTTCGAATTGGTTCAAGAATAAGAATTGCGAACTGTTGTGAAGCTTGGCGACATCGAAACTGTTTTGAAGATTGTGAATTCCAGTTATATCCAACGGTTGGTAAAATGGCGTTTTAGGAAGAGCTTTGAAGGTAGATTTGAAGTGTTTGGCGGAAGAATTAGGAGAAACTGTAACGGAAGAAATGAAAGTTTCTGCTTTAAAAAATATGATATTAGCAAGTGAAGAGTATGAAGAGGCGTTCGCGAAAGAATTACTGCACAGAATAGTAAGTGAAAGAGAAGCAATAAAGTGCCAAGAAAGAGAAATGAAATAAAGCGTCAAGAAAGAGAAATGAAATAAGGCAAAAGAGAATATAAGCGTCAAGAAAGAGAATATGAATTAGAAAAGTTGAGGATAGAAGCTTCGATAAGGAATAATGTTTTAGGAGAGAGATGGACTCTCAGAATGAAGGAATACAAGAACACGTACCAGTTGGATTGCAAAAATTAATGCGTACTTTTGACCTAAAGAAGGTGATATAAGTTTTTACTTAATACTGTTTGAAAGACAGCACGAAGAGTTCATATTAAAGAAGAAGACTGGGTTACGAATCTTGTTGGACTATTGCCGTTAGAAATGGCGAATTTGATTGCCAGGGAACCTGAGGAAAAGGCAAATGACTATGAGCATATAAAAAGTATGTTATTAAAAAGATTTAAATTGAGCCAGAAGCATTTAAAATAAAATTTAAGAGGCATTGTAAATCGACCGAGTACACTTGGCGAGATTTTGGATTTGAGTTGGCGAACTATTTTAATGAGTGGATTTCGGGACTAAATATCTACGATTTTGACAGTCTGAAACAACTGTCATTGTAGAACAGATGAAGGAACAAGTATCCAGGGATATACAACAACATTTTATTGATGATTGGGGTAGAATTGTACAGTTGACGATCTTGCTGAGAAGTTAGATGATTATGAAAACGCAAGGCAATATAATCAGGCCACTAAAGCTACTTCGTCTCAACCGTATAGAAATTCCTATCGGGAAAGCCTGGCACGTTCAATAGAAGATGTCATACATTGAGTGAAGGATATAGACAAGAATCTAACAACCGCAGTGGATACGATAAGCGAAATTCTTTCCAAAAACCAGTTACATGTTTCAATTGTGGACGAGTAGGACATTTTGCGAGATTTTGCAGGGATAAGAAAGATGGGAGAGAAAAGACCGAGGGTAAAGTTGCTGAGGTAAAGGTATCTGAAGTGCAAGTGGCAGAAGTCAAAGTAGTTGAGGATGAAAGCAAAGTAGTCACAGCGAGATTCAATGGCGAAGTTTTAATGGAAAATAGAAATGCAGCGCAGTTCATTTAAAAATGTCTGATCTTAAAATAGTAAAAATTTCTTATGGTGGAGTAGAATATGAAGCTGTAGTAGATTCAGGTGCACAAATTAGCGTGTTTAAAAGCAGTGTAGTAGGGAAGGAAGTCGATTACAAAGGATATATAATGTTGCAACCTGCATTTGGTGATTGTTTAAAGGCTGAACTAAAAGAAGTGGATATTGGTTTGGTAACGAACGGGTATATTACGCCGGTAATTAAAACGGTGGTGGCAACTGTGGACAGACTGAACGCTGATATATTATTAGATACTGAAACTTATGAAGCATTATTAGAACAAGAGAGAATATACAATCCCAGATTTACAGCCGCTGTAAACTTAAGATCAGATTCCCCCAAAAATTGTTAGATGAAAGTGTAAATACTGAGGAGGAAGAACAGGAGCCAACAATAACAGAATATGATGAGGAGAATGAAAATAACACCGAAAAATTCAAGAAACAGCAAAAGAGTTGCGATACTCTTCAAGAAGCATGGAATTTTGCTAAGCGAAAAAAAGGAGGATATGTGATAGAAAACGATATCCTGTACCATGAAGAGCTGTTGTGCGGAAATAGGATAAAACAGTTAGTGATTCCCGAAATTAGGAAGAGGAAGATACTAGAAATTGCACATGAATCAGTGTTCGGAGCACATCTAGGAGCTCATAAAACAATTCAGAGAATCAAGTTTTCATTTTATTGGCCAGGAATGGTGAAGGAGATTAAAGCATATTGTAGTTCTTGTCATGGTTGTCAGTGCAGAAAAGTAATTCGTTCGGTTGACAAAATTCCAATAACACCTGTATCTCGTCCTGAATTGCCATTCCAAGTGGTAAACGTTGATCTAATTGGTCCTATAGATCCAGTATCGTCACAGGGACATAGATATATACTTTGTTTGATGGATCAGCATTCTAGATGGCCGGAAGCAGTCCCGCTCAAGTCACTAACGGCTAAGAGTACATGTGAAGCACTGCTCGAAATATTCAGTAGAACAGGCATTCCAGAAGTGATCGTAATGGACAATGCGACAAATTTTACTGCAAGTTTAACGCAAGAGTTTTTGAAGATTTTAGGAGCTTGCCCACGTTTTCGACACCATACCATCCAGAAGGAAACGGGTTAGTTGAGAGATGGAACCAGACTCTCAAGAACATGTTGCATCACATTATTAGAGAGGAAGGAAGAAGTTGGCATAGGCATATACCGTTTTTACTATGGGCTTATCGGGAAGTTCCCAATGCAACTACCGGTGTACCACCTTTCTGCTAATGTATGGAAGGGAGCCGAAAGGTCCGTTGTCTATATTGAAGTCAATTTGGACTGGAAACACGTTATTACCTCTGAATATGAAGGGATCAGTAGAGAGTTATTTGAAAAAATTAAAAGAAAAGTTAGAAGTATCAACCCGCGAGGCAAAGTTAACAAGTGATGTGCAACAAGGTAACTACGCTAAGTATTATAACAGGCAAAAGAAACATCGAGAATTTGCACCAGGAGATCAAGTGCTTGTTTTGATACCTGATTCAACGAATAAACTATATTCTAGATGGACAGGTCCAGTTAAAGTTGTTAAAAGAGTAAAAGCAAATTCATATTATTTGCGGATGCCTGAAGGTAACTTAAGATTACTGCATGTTAACAAGATTAGAGAATACAAAGCGAGAGTTCAAACGGTTGGAGTTGTTTATGATATCGATGATGAATTTGGTGAGATATATGAAACGCCAACAGTTCCTGCTGCTGAGAAGAATGATGAAGCATTGGACAGAGTGAAGTTGGATTACTTATCTAAGAAAGCAACAAAATCAACTAAAAGATCTTTTACATCGACACAGAAGGTTGTTTTCTGGAAAATAAAAAGAGCTAAAGTTGGTGAACACGTGATAAAACTGAAGGCTGAGGAGGAGACGATGAAACCCAAAACTTATAAGATACCGGAAAACTTAAAGAGGAAAGTAGACGCACAGATAGACGAATTGTTAGAGTTAGGTCTGATTGAACCTGTTGTAAGTGAAATAGCACACCCAGTAGTAATGTGTTCATAAAAAAGATGGAACACTTAGGTTATGCATAGATTTCAGAAGTTTGAATGCTCTTACCGTACCGGACGCATATCCAATGCAGAATATGATGGAGTTGAATTTCTTAGTAGGGAAGAAAAATTTATTACTGTTCTAGATATGTTGAAAGGATATTGGTCTATACAATGAAGACAGCAGCAAACATCTAACAGCGTTCCGTACTCATCGAGGACAGTACCAGTGGAATGTATTACCATTTGGGTTAAGAAACGCTGCTGCAACCTACCAAAGAGCCATGTCTAAAGTGGTCCAAACTATATCTGGCTTTGCATGCGCGTATATCGACGATTTAGCCGTATTCTCTGATACATGGGAAGAACATTTAGATCATCTGGAAGAAG
The DNA here is from genome assembly GCA_019973975.1 of Trichonephila clavata. Classification (NCBI taxonomy): domain Eukaryota; kingdom Metazoa; phylum Arthropoda; class Arachnida; order Araneae; family Nephilidae; genus Trichonephila; species Trichonephila clavata. The sequence goes on from BMAO01021939.1 coordinate 13,914, forward strand.
TTTTCAAAAGATTGGAGCATTTTAACTTCTCAGTGAATTTAGGAAAGTGTGAGTTTGCAAGACAACAAGTTAAATACTTAGGACATGTCATTGGTTCAGGTAGACATTCACCTGACAAAGAAAGAATAAAAGCGATTCAGAACTTAGAGGCACCAACGACCAAGAAGCAACTGAGAAGTGCATTAGGATTATGCAATTTTTATAGACAGTATATTCCAAACTTTGCAAAAAATTGCTCTACCATTGACGGAGCTCACGAAAAAGAAAGTCCCTAATGAGATTACATGGAGCAAGGAGGCTGAAAATGCTTTCAAGGAGTTGAAGACAGCACTATGTAGAATTACAGAATTGCAAGTCCCAGACATAGATAAACCGTACTACTTGCATACGGATGCATCTCAGACGGCGGTCGGATGTTGTCTAGGTCAGTCGGATGGAGAAGACAACATTCATCCCATAGCTTTCGGGAGCCAGAAACTGAATCCAAGCCAACAAAAGTGGTCAACAATTGAGAGGGAAGCGTATGCTATTATTTGGGCTCTGAAAAGATTTGAAACTTTACTGTGCGGAGCAAAGATATTCTTACTAACCGATCATAATCCCCTAGTGTTTCTTACTAGTGCTGCATCCCAATGTCCGAGATTACAGCGGTGGGCTTTGGCAATTCAACGCCATGACATTGAAGCAAGTCACATAAAAGGATCAAAACTAGTTAATGCAGATGCGCTATCCAGACTGTAAGTGTAAACCGTAGTTAAATAAGAACTTTTAGAAGAATTTAAGAATAATTGAACTTTAAACTTTATTTTTAGATGATTAAGTTAAGTAGTATATTGTGTAAAATTTAATGTGTTGGTTTTTATGTAGTGTATAATCTTAAGATAGTGCTTAAGCAGTGTTTTTTTTGTGGTGTAACGTGTGACCCTTAGGTTGTTTTAGCCATATTTGATCTTCGGATCTAATATGACTCTCGGGGGAAGGTGTCAGGGTCACGCGGTAATTTATTATATTACTCATTGGTGACGTAATGATGTAATGGTTTAAACGAGCTGCTTGTGTATCTTGTCTTTGGCAAGGAGCCAAAAGAATGTAGTAGATAGATTTCTCTGAATAAAATGGTGAATTGATGTTGCTCTGATGAGTTAGTTTTTCTTTAGTATGAAGGGTTCACGGCTGAACCTATCATAAAATCATTTTTTTTTATGTCATGGAAGCGAGACATCAGAATATTTTGTCAGATCAGAGTAAATTAATTTTTTCAAAATTTAACATATAATTTGTGTCAAATCATTGAGAAATGTTCATCAGTCTATAAAATATAAGAGACAAACCTTTTTGTGAACTACACAGATATCAATTCAACAAGTTTTTTTTTTTTTTACTTCTAAGTTCATATCAAAAAATGTTTGCTTTAATTTGAAATACTTTGAACTCTGCCACAGACAATGGCTATAGTTTTTTCATATAATTCTTGAGTGTGCATACCCTAAAATACCCTTACAAATAATACATTTCATTTTCCATCAATGGTAACATTATACATTGACAAAGTTTTTTTTTTTACAATTATCAAGTAATTAGCAATAAAAATTATTAAAAACTAATTTTATACATTTTAATACTATTTATACATTGTTCAATAAAAATTTTAATTCTTAGTGTTCCTTCATAAATATTATTCAGAAAGTAAATTTTTTTGTAAATAATACAAATAAAAGAAAATAACTAAAAATCTAAAATACTAATGCTTTTATTTCAAAAAAATTATCTAATCAAAGGTTTCAAAATGAATACAATTCATCTTTAAACAGGAACAGACATTTCTTTAGAAAATTTAGCTATTTTTAATTATTAATTATTCAAAACACACCACTGAAATTCAACATAATACCAATTTTTATCCTATTATGAGGCACACTACTTTTAAATAAATATTGTTTTAAAAAAGATATTTTTGTAAAGAAGCAATCATTTCTGAATAAAGTTACTTTTAAGCACCAGTTCATAAAAATTTCAATTAATTAAAAGTGACAAATAATATAAACAACAAAAATAAAATAAGAAAAATAAAGAAATTTTAAACACAGTAAAAAAATGCACAAAAAAACAAAATAATTCTTATTGATTAAATGTTTTTCATAATATGAAAAAGAATACAGACACTGAAAAAAAACAAAAAAAATTCAAAATAGTTAACAACACCTAACACTAAAAGCAAAACAAAAAATAGAAAGAATTGAAATTTGTGTGATGAGGCTTATCTTAATTTCTAATAAAATTCCATTTAATGCAATATTTATACTACAAACTAATTTCAAAAATAAAAATTCAAATTTTTATAAGAAAAAAAATTTATATATATATATATATAGTTTGTGTTTTTAAATAACATTTATTTGAAATTGTTATATACCTGCCTGTTATGACTATTTCAAACTCTCACAATACACATATTTAAAAAAATAAATTATAAATGTGCAATAAAATATATAAATCTTAAATAATGTCTAGATGCGATATTTTTGGAAGAAAAACATCAAACACAATACAGAAGTAGTTAACTTAAAGTTTAATTGCAACACAAAATATCAAATTTAACTTTGTAATGTCCGATTGGTTTCAGGCAATAAGAATACCTACTGCAAAAGACTTAAAATCGTCCTTCCCAACAGATTTCAAAGTACATCATAAACAGCAAATTGCAATAGTATTAATTTCCTAGCAATATTTTTTACACATACCAATTAGCAATACTGATTTCTACAAAAACTTCCTTTGTTAAAAATGTTTTTACTTAAAATCAAATCTTACTATAAAGTTTTTACTTAAACTAAATTTAGAAACATTTTCAGGTAACCAAAAGTCCAAATA